>JABUQX010087292.1:0-5000 GCA_015478945.1 Trachelipus rathkii
ATATAATGATAGATATAATTATAATGATGTAACACGAAGTATTATATTAGTTTGCGTGACGATTTGTAATATTATTTATGTTGAGAAAAATTTAAGAGAAGCTGATTTAAGCTCGTATATCCAAAGAAAAGGTTTCCTGTAAAGACAAAGTTATGAATTAAACGGAGTTTAAACTGAGGAGAGATTAGACATAATTATGACGTAAGATAGTAGTAAGAGATGGTAGTCAGACATGAGTGCACAGTTAGAGACGAGAAGTATTGTATGAGTATAGTAGAGTTAAACTTGAGTAAGAGTAATGTAGTAAGAGAGAGATCTATTAATATTACGTATCTATGAGATCTAATCTTGAAGATAGTCAATGATAAGTATAATTACTTTACATCGTAATTTAATGACTGATACTATGTTCAATGCTAAGTGTAAGTAATTAGAGTAGACGTCCATGGTGAGGTTGGAGTGTAGGCCAAAAGTAGATGTGTCAAGATTGATGAGAGATTGGTAGGAGTAGAAGTAGCGTGAGTCTGACGCTATCGATGTGAGTGTTAAAATGATATGATATCTTCATCGATATGTATAGTACTTAGAGAGTATCGAGATGTAAATAACAAGATGAGTGTAATTATAAAAGAGATGTAGAATCGAGAGTCTAATGAGAGTCATCTGTAATTATTTCATAGTATTGATCTCACTCGTCGTAATAGCATGATGTTAAGGATAGAGTGGTAGTAGAGATAGGAGGTAAGATACGTTAAGAGATGAGTGACGAGATAGGATAGTAGTATAGTGAATGACGTGAGTGTAAGGCAGGATGAAGTGCGTGGTGGATAGTATGGACGTGTGAGTGTATTGATGTGCAGTAGTAGTGAAATAAGGAGTAGTTGCAGGATAGATAAGATTGTATAAGTGTGAGCGTATTGTTAATGAGGGACTAGTAATTATCGTTAGATTGACGACGATATTGAAGGATAATGGTGAGACCTGACGAGTAATGAGATGGTTAGTGTGTAGGAGTGGAGTATAAATTATATAGTATGATGATAACGGCACGGGGAGATGATTCCTTGAGTATACGCATAGGACATTACTAGCGAGATAGTATGCAAGCCAGCGTATGATGATCATGACTAGGGTTAAAGTATAGAAGAGTAAGCCTATTAATTCCTACTGAGTAAAGGTTATGTTCTATTTTTATTTTTTTCCATTATATATTCTCTATTAAGTATGACTATATACTTAATGCTGAGTCTTTTCTATATGGATACCAGTTATTGTACGTTTTACTTTAATTTCATCTACTGACTTGGTCTTTCCATGTATATCTATTATATCCGTATTTTATTCAAGATCACAACTTAAATAGTAGTGAGTAATACTCTATATTAATAGCCTCTGTTGTGTTATCTCATATTACATAAGTCGTACTATCTACCACTACGCAGTCCCTGTATATTCATATATAATCATTGTTTACTTTATATATTTAAATTAAAACGCTAAAGAAAATTTTTTTTTAAAGTTATTTATTATTTTATTATTATTTAATTAATTAATTATATTATTTCAATTATTTTTATTTATTCTATCTATTTATTTAATTAGTTTAATTTAATTATCTATTATTCATATGTCTTCAAATATCAATCTTGAGTTATCTCTTATCTTAACACTTTATTATTATTTACTTTACTTCACATAATTCCACTATTTCTCTTTCATTATTATTATCCGTTCCCTTCGTGTTTGTCATATTTGGCCCGTTATTGTATTGTTATTAGATATTTAGGTTTGAATTTATATACTATTAATATTATATTGCTAATTTACTAATTACCTCCTCGTTACTCAAGCATTTTACTTTCATTACACAAACGTAGTTGGGTAGTAAGACTTGCTTGCCGAAAAGTGTTAGGTCTCTCTCTTATTTTTCTAGTCGAATTATTATTAATATATTGTTATTATTATATTAATTATTAATTATTATTAAATTATTTATTAATATTATATTATTATTATTATTATTATTATTACCTCCTTGCATTATTCTTCTACTATTCCAATTATTATTATTATTATTACATTTATTATTTATTATTATATTATATTTAACATTAATTAATACTTTGTAGTCAGGTATCAAATATTTGATTATTAATAATGCTATTATTATTTACTTATTATTATTATGTTATTCTATTTAATTGATTATATTATTTTATTATTATTATTATTAATTATTATTATTTATTATTAATTATTAATTATAATTATTAATTTTTTATTTTATATTATTAATATTATTATTATTATTATTATTTTTATTTATTTATTATATTATTATTAATTAATTATATTATTATTATTAGTAATTTAATCTTAATTATTAAATTATTTATTCCTTCTACAAGTCATGACTGTACAGGATCTTTCGCCTTATAATTTAATTTATTATATAAATGTACTTAGTGTCAAATAGCCTATTATCCATATTATCTAATACACTCTTAAACTAAATTAGAAATTCAAACTTGAAACAAATAGAGAGTAAATAGACACAAACTAGAAACAAACTCAGAAACAAACTTAAAAAACCTCCAAACTAAGAATCAAAACCTAATAATTAGATATCGATCATTGAATATGATGCTTTTTGAAATTGGGAAAGAATATGTTACTTTTTTGTTACATCTACATATATCGCACTCATTTTAGTGATAGTGTGAATTGTCGATGTATATGGTATAATATATTATAATATAGCTTGATTACTATATATAATTGTTATCTGATGGTAAACAAGTAATCATGACGCTTTGTTTATTAGCCGGAATTGGGTGGCTTTTTAGGGTTTCAGACAACGCAGCATTTGAGGATTTCTCACAACCTGCCTAATATTTAAATCTGCATTTGACATATATGGAATTTTAGTTTATGGATTTTTATTAAATCATTCATATATCAATCTAGAAATACTACACTCGGGAGTAAATTAAAAGGGATTAGTTTATGAATTAATAATACCATATTAATCTTTATCATTCATTTAAAAACCATGAAATCAATAATAGAGTATTATCTTATCTTCCCTTTATTTAGCTATCATCTCATACTATCTTATATAAATAATAATAAGTAAAATAAATATATTTGCACAATTTATTATTACAATATTAAAATATAAAAAATATATAATAAGAAATGCGATATTAGATAACTAGTTATATCTTTACTTCTTACTCAATTTTGAAACAAAATAATTCAAAATAATAATTAATATACTCCTTTAAGATAATGTTTTATTAACATATTAAAATGTCTATAAAATATTTTATCTTTATTCTGATTACTTTAGTGACTTTGAAAATGGAAATATGAAATATATTATTAATGTATGATACTTATTATCGTAACAATATGAAGAAAGAGGGAGAGTGATGATGAATCGCAATGTAGTTAATTAATCACCTTTTAATTTATTCCTCACTTTATTTATTTATTTAATTGTATTAATTATACTTTAAAATATATATGATGACGAACTTAATTACTATTACTTAATTAATATATTTATAATAATTATTCTTAAATTTAATAATTGAAATTAATAATAATTAAATTTATTAATAAATATTTTACAGAAGCGATTTCGTCCTTTTCAAATCACTGACATTTACTTCTAATATAGTAATTATTTCATTTTTATAATATATTAATTATATATACATATATTAATTCAATGTTTTTATATATACCTCAATAATTTGATATTATGAGTACTACTTATTATATAATTGATTTTTTAAGTGTTATATACTTAATTTTTTCTTTCAAACTGTATGTAAAATTTTCGATATTTCAGATGAGAATTTTTTTATTATTTTTTTTTATCTCGATAATTGTAGCTTCTTACTTAAGAAGATCAGAATTATTATTGTATTTATTTTTTAATTTTATTTTTATTATTTTATTTAATTTATTTTTTAAATATCACATATTTAGAGAATAAATTCGAGTGTTTTTTATTTATAGATTTCATTCCTATTTTGTTAAAAGTGGAAATATTATTATATTATTATTATTATTAGTTATTAATTATTATTATTAATTATTATTGAGTATAATAACAAAAAATAATTTAAGAATTTTTACTACATATTTAGAAAATTATTTGTTATTATATATTTTATTATGTCAAATTATATTATTATTATTGCATTACTTATTGATTTATAATATTATTAATTTTATTATTATTAGTTACTAGAGGTTTCATGATAATTTATTACTCTTCTTTAACTCGACAATTTTTAGCGATGCGGTCAATATATTCGAAAAATCCTGTATATTCCATTATTAATTAATTATACTATTATTATTATTTATATTTTCATTTATTAAGGTATTAGTTTTCGCAATGTTCCTTTAGTAATAAATGATTGGATTAATAAATTATAAAAAAAAATATATACTCATAATTTGTATTATATTATTATTATTAATTATTAATTTGAAGATTAATTACTGTATGTGATTTTTTTAAATTTATTTCGTATATTATTTAGTATAGATTTTTATATTTACTTACTTTATTATTTATTATACCACTCTTTATTTTGGTGATTTTTTACATGTTTCTTATTATTATATATAATATTTTAATAATTAACTATAAATTAGAAAAATACGACGATTTTTTATTTATAAAATTATTCATTTGATAATTATTTGTAATCTTTTGTCTAAAACGATTCAGAGAAAATTAATTTATAAAATCTAGCAACATTTCATATAGCAATTCTAAATATAGCAACATAGAATATAGCATTATTAAACTACGGTAGATGGTTCAATTTAATAACTAACGGTAATAGTTGAGATTAACGTATTCTGACTAAATATCGATTATTTTTTTCGATAATCAATTTTTTAAATATATCTTTCGTCCCCATGTAAGAGGACTAAAAAAGCGCTGCCAAACCTCACCAATATATAAATTTAAT
>JABUQX010087292.1:27500-30000 GCA_015478945.1 Trachelipus rathkii
CGTAGCTCTTTTTGTAGGCATTTCCTTCATGGAGATTTTTTAGATGAATTTTCAGAGAAAAAAACAAGTTCTAATTAAACTGAGCAAAATTAATATATATTATATATTATATATATAGTATATATATATATATATAATATATATATATACTAATATATATATATAATATATATATATATATATATATATTTTATATTTTTTATATATATATGTGTGTGTGTGTGTGTGTGTGTGTGTGTATTCTGTCCTTTGGGATTTTGGGGAGTCTTGTGTAGTGACGTTTGATATACCCAAGGCTTTGACTGGGTATGTCGTGCGTCTCTCCTCTTCCTGTTCCTTTCCTTAGGGGTTTATCAAACCCCTTCCTTACTTTGTCTATATTTCTTTCCTGATCATTCTATTTTGGTTGTTGTTGATGTGGGGTAGGACTTTTTATTCCTACCCTCTTAATACTGGTTTTCCTCAGTCCACTGTTTCATTTCCTACTATATTCGTCATCTAACGCTATTCATTCATATTCCCATGACTTAACTCTTCATTCCTCTCATATTAATCTTAAGTAATAGTATTATTACTGTTCTTGGTGATTTGGATAGAATATCCCGACTGGGTTGTCCCAATTCTGTGAAATTCAATTCTGAATTTAAATTCCTGCAAATCTTCCTCTGAAAGATAAGAACTAGCTTTTATATCTCTTTCGATGGTTCTTTCGTCTCTCTTGTTGACAGCAAAAACATTTTTGGTCGTAACATTAACCATAGTATACCTTGGA
Source organism: Trachelipus rathkii (assembly GCA_015478945.1). Classification (NCBI taxonomy): domain Eukaryota; kingdom Metazoa; phylum Arthropoda; class Malacostraca; order Isopoda; family Trachelipodidae; genus Trachelipus; species Trachelipus rathkii. Next base: position 28,273 of record JABUQX010087292.1, read on the forward strand.
TATTTTATAACAAAACAGTTGCTAGAGCGGTCTCTAAGAAGCCAGGAATTTGTTTTTGCTTTTCTCTGTTATTTTAATTATATAAGGGTCTCGTGTGCTTTTGATTGGAGTTCTGCTCTCATTTTATATAGTCTCAGGTTTAACCTATTTTTATGACAGATCAGAGTTAAAAGCAAAAAGACTTTTATGTTTCGTACTCTCAACTTTTATGTTTCGTACTTTCAACTTTTATGCTTCGAATTTTTCACTTAATTCATAGTTTCACTGTTATGTTTACATACCACTTTTATGTTTCATACTTTCCATTTTTATGGTCCGTGCTTTCTACTTTGACGTTTTGAACTTTCAAATTTTATGTTTCGTACTTTTTAATTTTATGCTCCATACTTTCAAATTTTATGTTTCCTACTTTCAACTTTTATGTTTCTTGCTTTCTACTTTTATGTTTCGTACTTTCCACTTTAATGTTTTGTACTTTACACTTTTATGATCCTTACATTCCACTTTTACGTTTCGTACTTTCAACTTTTATGTTTCTTACTTCCCACTTTTATGCTCCGTTCTTTTAACTTTTATGTTTCATACTAACCACTATTATGCTTCGTACTTTCCACTTTTATGCTTCGTACTTTCCACTTTTATGTTTCGTACTTTCCACTTTTATGATCCGCACTTTTCATTTTTACGTTTCGCACTTTTAACTTTTATGTTCGTACTTTCCACTTTTCTGTTTCGTATTTTCCACTTTTATGTTTCGTAATTTCCACTTTTATGTTTCGTATTTTCCGCTTTTATGCTTCGTACTTTCCACTTTCATGTTTCTTACTTTTCACTTTTATGATCCGTACTTTTCACATTTACGTTTTGTACTTTCTACTTTTTTATTTCGTACATTCCACTTTTATGATCCGTTCTTTCAACTTTTATGTTTCATACTTTGTACTTTTATGCTTCGAACTTTCCACTTTTATGCTTCGTACTTTCCACTTTAATGTTTCGTACTTTCCACTTTTATGTTTCGTACATTCCATTTTTATGTTTCTAATTTCCACTTTTATGTTTCGTACTTTCCACTTTTATGCTTCGTATTTTTACTTTTATGTTAGTGGTTAGATCATCCGGTTATTGTTAACTCTGCGACGCAGAGTCCAATGTTTGAATCCCGCTGATGGAGAGTAAAATCCCTTTATCTTTGCGTCTCGAAGTTGATACTCTGTCTCATTTATGTAGGTATTACAGCGGCATGTGCTCGAGGGAAACGACCACACACACACATATGCACTTGAACTTTATGTAGACATTAGAAACACTGAGCTTGTTCACAGTGGTGCTTCCTTCTTTCCAGCCACATATGTTCTGTGAAATTCTCCTATATCTCCTGTGTACCTGCAAAATTTAATTTCCCTCACTTTAAAGCTTACGTCTATGCTCACCTACGAGATTTGTGTTAGATGTGTGCAGACTAAATTTTAATTTGTGACCCATGGTGATAACTGTATATATATATATATATAAGTATATATATATATATATAATATTATATATATAATATATATATATATATATACTATAATAATATATATATATATATATATAATATATAATATATATATATATATGTATAATATATATATAATAATATAATATATATATATATATATATATATATATATATATATTATATATATATATATATAAGTAATATATTATATATATATATATATGTAT
>JABUQX010087293.1:0-32500 GCA_015478945.1 Trachelipus rathkii
TTATAATTATAATATAATTATAATTAATATTTATAATTATAATTATAATTTATGGAATTAATAATTATAAATTATAATCTATTAATTATTATTATTATTTATTAATATTATTATTATTATTATGTATTATTATATTATTAGATTATTATTATTATTATTATTATACTTATATTAGCATTATATTATTAGTTAATATATTTACTTAAATACTGTATTGTTATTATTTAATTTTATTATTATAATATTCTTATTGTTAAAATTCGTTATCCTCATTTATTATCCATCATTATTCAGTTCAGTGTCATTTACCTTCGTCTATCTCGTGCGTACTATTTTATTATTGCGAGTGAAGTAACAATCGATGGATTTAGATTCCTGGGAGCTGCTGACGTCTATTCTAGATTTTGCTGATGATGTTTGATGTGTAATTATTTCATTATAAGAATATATACGGTTTCTTCATTGAGGATAATTCAAATTAGCTCTGTTTGTCGGTATGATTTATGCTGATTAAGATTTTATTTCGAGATTTTTCCTACGGTCGCTCGCACCTATTCTGATATAAATATCCAGGTTACGCGTGTTAGTTGGTGTTTATTCATGTGAAACACTATCATATTAACTCGCTGATTTTGTAGCGGTAAATGTTAGCTATGCTTGTCATGTTGCTGCTTGGCTGCTTATGTGTGCTGCTGTGCTAGCTGCAGTATTTTGAAAGAAATCCGGCAACGTATACACTCGACGCTTCTTTCGAAGTGTTGTTTAGCGATTTGGCTGGCTGCTGGTTGTAGTGATGTTCCTAAGGTTAGTATGTTATTTTTGGGTAAACATCGCTTTTCGATTTTAGATTAATCATATTGGAGATTTCTTATTATATGGTCTTTTTTAAATTTTTAAGAAGAGTGATGTTATTACCTAAAATCACATTATCACCTTTTGCGTCAATAGTCTATATTAAAACCTTTCCTTTTCATCCTGTACTTACGGAAGAAAAATAAACTTATAATCTAATAATGAAAAAAATTAGTCAAAATTAATTATTATTTTTATCTTTAAAATTAACGTGAGATGATTTTTTGACATAGATAACACTGTCTATTATATATAATGCGATTTTGAATTCATATATAACGAGTTGGCATAGTATTTAAATCTTACTCGTAAACTATAATTATCTGGGTATCGAGCGTATTCTAGATATCTCCCAGTCTATACCGAACGAATTAACATGTATGACAGATTTCCTCCAATTCGTCGAACAATGCTAATTAATGGTAGTATAATTTTTTCTGTCTTAGTGTTTGATTTATGCTCACTGCTAATTACGGAGTTGCTTTGTGTTTCGATACAATTACTTCATTGGGAGGAAGTGTAAGGCGGTAGTGTTTTTCGTTAGCGCAACGCGGAGAAAACTATGTAACTTTCAGTCTGATCGAACGTGATGATTGTTTTTATTCCGCGCTACCTCAGCTCAAATAGTATCGACAAGCTTTCGTTTTCAGGTCATTAAGCGTGACTCGATTCCTTTCGAGATATTGTCTCAAAATCCAATCCGGATACTCTTTGATAAGTTATTTAGATCAAGAGTTTAAAATCGCAATGTTATCTTGTAATGTAAGTTTTTTAATTCGCTAAAGTTTAAGATTATTAAATTATGTTTTTATGTTTATAATCATAAGAGGTTCTTCAACGGCGTGTTTTATCATATATATATATATCAGTATACTGTTATAAAATCTCTTCAATATTCACTTCATCTTTTAATAATTAAAATTGGATGTTTTTAATATATATTATTATTGTTTACGATAACTATTAAGATCTTATTATTTTTTACTGTAAATATAATTTCCCCTTACTTTTATTAAAAAGAAATATTATATCTAACTCCTATGTAATTTTTTCATTCCACTTCGTATACTGTCTCACTACGACGTTGCACTTTGTATTTTACTCTTCATTATAAACTGATTTGTGTTTTTTAAATCCGCTCGATGATTGAGTGACTTGTCTTGCTTCGAGCGTGACGTTGCTGCTGATGTGTCGTGTTTAGATTTAATATGACGTTTGTGGTGGATTGTCTCATGATACTTCAGCAGAATCGATTATTTATATCTTTTCGATTACGCTATAGTTTCATGAAGTTATTATTGGATACCTATAGTCGATCCTGCACTTTGTGGAGAAAATTAAAGCATTTGGAAGAAGAAAATCGTATTACTTCTTATTCCTTTTCTAAAAATATTAAAAGATATAAGTATATCGATAAAATTATCTATTTTTTTTCCAATATTAATTGGTTCAGATACGAATTGCGAATAATTATCTCTAATTTTATTAATTTCCTTACCCCATTTTCGCATTCCATTAGGTGAAAAGAATAAGACGACTTTTTCCTTTCCTTGTATAATGGGTAGCGGTACGTTGTAGCAAGCATATTTTCCATCCGTTCACAGAATCTGAACAAATGGCCTAACACATATGTATGTATGATTTTCTCTCTTATTTTGAGAAGACAAATTTGTGCATATAGGACACTGAGAGAATGTTCGAATATGATGAAGTTATGATTTTGACCCATCTTTTACTATCCTTCTAACAGCTTTTATACCCTGATTTTTTACCGAAGGGTTTGCAGATCCAACATTTTCCGTTAATGTTCATGTATGGAAGATTTCTTTCACTTTGGTTTTTCTTATTTGATGCCCTTTTTTTTCAACACTCTCGATAGACGCTTATACTTTGCTTAGATTTAAAATCTTTCGTCGTTTTCGTGTAAATTATTTCTTCTACCTTTTTGCGACTTTGCTAAATTTTTAATTTTTAGTTCATCGTATACTAATTGCTCAGTGATTATTATTCTCGGTGCGCATTCCATTAGTAATCATCAGCTGCTCATTGCCGCGGCGAGGTTTGGTATTAATATCTCTGCTCTACTTGGTTCAGCAAATTTCTTTTCGATTTTTGAGTTTTGAAGACGACGCCTTATTCAGGTGTAAGAGCGACTTTGCTATTTTGCATACTATTTTTTCGAATATCCAGTATTTCGATTACTAAACAGTTGGAGTTTAACTTCTCTGGTTCTCCACAATTCTCATAATATTTTTCTAAATCAAATTTCAAGTCCTTCAGCGAAAATCTAATAATTTCCAGCCTAGTAATTCGGGCATGATTCTCGGCCACACATTTTTGTCATTGTATTATTGATTTTTCGAAAGCCTACTCATACACGATTTGGTCCCTACTATTTGGTAACGTAGTCCAAGTCCCAGTTAATTATTTTAATACCCTGTACTTGATTCACTACTCTCAGTCTGGAATCGTCGTTTTTAGCGGTTCTGTGCACATTTTCGGGGGGGAGAATATTATATAATTGTAACGCTATTTTAGTGAGTTAAATGTATAATGATTTGTTTCTGATCTTATTTACCTCAACTATAGTCCTCGACTTTTCGCGATTATTGCTTTAATATCGTTTTGTGCAACAATTTATCTCGCAATAATTTTATTTGGCTGCTCGTGAGGTATACAGTTTTAGATGCGTGCTCCGCCTTTATCCTCACGTCACTTTCTGTATTTTCAAATTTCTCAAATGGGCTCTCCGGACTCCCCAGCGGGACTGCGAAGCAAAGTACCCTATTAATAATAAGAATTGGCTCGTGCCCTCAGTCGCCGTTCAATTACCGTTTTTGACTCAACGATTACCCACCCAGGTGTGAAACGAAGCGGAATTTGATATTATTACGACGAACACAACAACCCTTGACTGACTGCGTATTCGTTAAAACCTTTAATTATTTAAGCACGTTTTTATAGTGGATATTCGGGAACTAAGAAAAGTTCGTGAAAGTCTAATCCTAATAATTTTTTTGGTAGATGAGGGAATATTATAGAATGAATAATATTATATGGGTAGATTTTCCTTACTGTAAACAACGGCTCGGGCCAATTGGTTTTCATTTTAGTTATTTTTTATCCTTTTAAAAGTACTTTCTTAGATTATTTATATAATAATAAGAGTTTTAATAAATGCAAACATTATTATTTCTACAATTTTTCTATTCAAATATAAATAAATTCATAAACACACGATAAAATACGGAAAGTAGATCTGTGTATTACATGTAGTGAAGACGAATGTTTTACTCCCGCGTGGCTATTATGCGAAAGATTTATTCAGGGTAATTTTTAAATTTTTATTTCTGAGGAAAAGAATTTAGTTCTTTACTTTTTTAGTTTTTTTAAATTTTTCGTCCTCTCTTTAAATTTTATTTCAATATTTTTTGCTTAACATTTTTTCTTGATTAAGGCCTGACTGCCCATTTAACTCCTAGAAACTGGTTTTTCAGTTTCGTCAATTGATCATAAAGTTATACCTGTGTTCAGTCCATTTTAGCTCTCTTCCTGCAGTATGTCTTGACGTTGCGTGACTTCTCGTGTTCGATTTTTGAGCATTGGAAGGTAGGCGGTATTTGAGTTCTTCCTGGAATTTTTTATAATTCGTTTAACGATTTCCGTGTTTCGAGTATTCATTTTAATGGGCCAATTTCTAGGATATATTTAACTCTATTAACGACCGGTCTTGTTTCTTTGAGATTCACTCCTCTGAATTTGATATTGATAGCACCTTTACGCTTTCCCGCGTAACACCCTCGATTCTTCATAGTTTCCGGGATCCATCGAACGAAGGTTACGTTTAAGGCGCAATAGATTTGAAACTGCAGCGTCAAACTCTCGGTGAGTAAAGAATCATATATAGTTACTCGAATACTTCTGGATATTAGGAGGGTAAGGATTTATGATTGGGTCTACGTCAATTATTCGAATAAGACTGCGCTATATCATTGAATCCGTACCTCGGCCTTTTTTTACAATCAAAAAAATAGCTATGATATTCACCGCATAGAAAATATCTGAGCATTCTAATTTTATTTATTGATCCTCATCGGGAATTCGACTGGACTCTCCAAAGGTAGTTTTTGTTTTGCGAGATTCATATTTTGCGCCAGTCCACAGATTTCCGCAGAGTTCTCGATTTTACGTGCCTTCACGGGGCAACTTACCGTTCGGGTCTCTATTTCCATAGTCGAATTTTTGTTTTTCGTCAATTCTGTCGCCCCACTCCGGTTTCCGACTCACATTGTGCGTCGAACGGGATTTCTTCATTAAAGAAATTTCAGCAAAGTTAATTTTTAGCCGTCTTTCTCGAATACGTCTTTAAGTGATTCAATTTAAAATAATATCTCAGTTTCGAGCGAGGCCATGTGATCTTCATCATCGGGTCGGCATCACTGGCCGAAATTATTCCTCTTTCGTTTTCCCTGACTTGGTATACAAACGTGTCTATAGCATAGACGATTTCTCGATTCTTTTTTGGCCTCGCCAGTGTTATAGTTTACTGCACACTCTTTCCTATTCTCAGTCAGTGTATGTCGCAAGTTCGGCATGTTATTCTGGCTCTCAGACATTTCTGGTGCCTTTGAAACGTTTTCCTATTGCCGTCTTTTTTGCTCACATTTTTTAGGATCTCTTTCTCGGCAGGTGTTATATCAATATATCTAGATCTTATGCAGTCTGGCGTACTTTGTCGAGAGTCGCTTCCGTGAATATTTCTTTTTGATTTATTCTATCTCATTCACTGCTCGCACCTTTCGAAGGCGTTCACCTTAATTTTTCCCGTGTAGATCCGTAAATTAAATATATTTACTCACAGAACACCGTCCATCCTCTGGAGCAGTGATATTTATTTACTACTTCTCTTCACGTTCGCAAATTTTCGAAAAAAAAAATCTTCTTTTAAATGTATTTCCTTTTCTCTTTATTTATTAGGTGCCTATTGATGGATTATTTTTTCGCAATGTGTACATATCATGGTGCCCGGAGTTCTCCTCGGAAAGATTCAATTGTTGATCCGGTTGATCTTTTCATAAACGTCTAACTGCCAGGTCGTAAATTTCTCGTGGCGAATCGTTCTTATTATCGGTGGCAGCAATATCTTCATTTGATCGTTTATCTGGTCAAGTTTACTATAACAGATGAGGTGAGGATATATCTTTTAGCAACTAAAATTGAGTTGGGATAAGATGTTAAGTGATAGCCTGAAAAAAATTCTGATTATTAATCGACTAATTGTTACATTGGACTCTCCACTGATAATTTAAATTTAATATGAATTTATTATCGGTTCTCTTGAAATTCCTTTGCAAATATATAAACTTCTGGTTACACCTCAAGGTTTCTATAAGTAGTGGTCACACTCTATTGTTTCAGGCCTCCGTGCATTTTTCATGAATCTTCTGGTTTATCCATTTTTTTTCCCTAGGTTTTCAACATTGGATGGAGACTAAGCTTGATATGTATATAAATTTCGCATTTTTAAAAATACTATAAAAAATTATTTATTTATTTATTATATGGAATATTAATAAATTTTTTATGTTGGGTCTAAAATCAAATAATATTCTATTATTATCTAAAAGTATATTTCTTAAGAGATGTTACGAAAAAGAAATACGGCGTTTTTTTCGTTCTTTTTTCACTAACTGTTTCTCGCTTCTATTCGGTCGTGAAAAACTACTCCCGATAACCCCGCCGACACGATAAAACGGAGCTCGGTTTCTTAATTTCCGTATTGCGAAATTTGCTCATCGATTAGGCTCATCAAAAACGGCGACTCGAAGATATAGTCTATCGGACTCGATATCGCGAATGATCGCGTCCTCTACGATACGGATTTCGGCTGTTAAATAACTTTATAACTATTATGAGTCGAGAAAACAAAGATTGATTGCTAGTAATACACCCCTTTCGATTTCTATCATGAGAAATTATAGCCATTCAAATAAAGAATTTTGGCAAGGTAGGATTTTTGAAAACGATAGTTTCTTAAAGATTGATATAATGGGAAGGGCAGTAATTATTTGGATCTCACGTCTGGCAAAAAGACGCTGTTGAGCTTCGTATCGTGATAGCTCCGCTTATGGTTCTAGTTCATAATTCTTCACATTTTTGGCGTGGAAGAAGGCGTAATCGTCTTACTCAATTTCCAGATATATTACTTGTTATATATATTATTCTTTTTCGAGAGGAATTTATTCTCAACAAAAAATAAAGTCGCGACGTCTTAAAAATCGAGCCAAATGGACTTGATCGAGTGCCAGTCGGGAATGGGATTAGTTCTCTCACCACTTAGGTTTAGTTAGGCGAAAGTTCTCCTTTTCTGGGTATATAAGAAAGATTTATTTTCATCTTCTATAAAAATATGATTATAAATATAGTTCTATATTTTATACTAATAATTTAATTAATTCTTATAAAATTATTCAAATAAATTATAAATGATTATCTTAATAACGAATTTTTTTCTTAGAGTCTAAATTTATTCTATTGAATTTTAATTTTATATAGTTATATGGTTATACTGATCTCGAGGGGATCAGATAAATTTAAAGATGGGGTAGTAATCTCCTTTCATAAATATCGACGCAGTCGTAAGCACCTACGGCTTTCTAAACATAAACTAAATTTTATATTATAATTACTATATTTTTACAGATAAAACTGTGTCCACAAATTTTAATGATGCTGAAAGTATCTTAATCTTCGTTCGAATTTCGACATTAATTTATTTTCGGTATTAGGCAGGATCCCTCAGTACTTCTTCTGAGCTACCCCTTTATCATCCTCCAAGAATCTTCTTCTTTCTTCTTATTCTTTACTTTTTTTCTTAAACATTTGATTATTAATTAATATTTCTAAACGTATTCTCCGTTTACAGGAAATTATGGCCGAATCGACTGAGACGATTTTGGGACCCATGAAGATGGATATTTCTTTTAGCGGTGACCTGGGCGAACTTTCGATTACATCTACCGGGTGAATACGGTGGCAGAATATATAACTGGAGGGGGAAAGAACAATATACTCGATAAATTTATATTTATTTAAGTTTGTAGTTCGCCAAACATGGAATATTTTTGAAAACATTTTAAAAAACATAATAATACGTTTAACTTTTGTATACACGTTACATCTTGTTTTGTGTGATGTTTCTGACAGTGTAGTCTCGCCGCTCTCTCATCTTGCGCCTCTTCGCGGATTCCCTAAATAGGAAAAATAGGATAGATCTCAAAATTAGATCTTTATTCGATCTTATATCCGATTTGTTGGGTGCTGACCGTATAGAGAACAACGAACCTTATCCTAATATTTGTAAGAACAGACAAACGCGTCGATCGGCGCGAAATCTTACAAACCCGGAGAGGTGTTGACGATATAAAATTAAACAGTCGTACGTAGGACCTCTCCGTTGCTCCAGCTATTTTCGATCGCTCTCGCTTTCCTCGTCCTCGACGCGGCCTCCGTCGCGTGTAATATGCTTATGAGATATCGTTTTTTTGTACGGCGTAATTTCGTTAATTGACGCAAGAACGGACGCGAAAATGAGATATCGAAAATGCTCAAATCGGACGGACGATGACAATTCTGCGACCGTGAGGAAACATTCTAAGAGAGCAAACTTTTAGTCCTACGTAATCGCACCTCCTCTCATGCGCCGGTCTCTCCGAAGGGGTACATTATAAGGCAGTTTTGAGCACGTTCCCGGCCCCGTGCTCGACGACTTTTCTGCCGGGAGAGTTCAATGCTCGTGAATACGAATAAGCAAAAGAGCTGTAAAGTTCACTCGAGCTCTTATAAAGAATGCCTCGTAATCATTATTTGCAAGGGATGTTCGAAAAGATCGATCGGACAAAGCCTGCGTCTCAATAAACTTTTAACGATTAAACAGCCCTCTCTACGTAATTTTTTATCACCGTTCAGATACAATGCAGAAACTCCAGAGCCACGTTGTATCAACGGAATCGATTCCCAACGCGCAACTTTGAGGTCTTTAGGTGCATTCAGGTCGGCGATTTCTTCAATTTGAACGAATCGACGTTCCTTAAACATCACGGTTACGCGAACTTTTCTCTCGATACGGAAAATTTGTCTCACTTCTTTAATATTGTGGAGCGTATTAGTAGGTTTTACTGTCTAAATGTAACAACGTCATTTTTACAACGTTCCAAAGTTCCTTTTGTAATTTCCATTAAGTACATGTCGAGTGAGATGTGATTTCACTCGTATCACTGTACCAAAATAGAGTTTTGTTGATGATAGATAACATAAAGTAAAGAAGAACACATATTTCGAACTTCAGAAGACTCCATATAGATTTGGCATTTTGTGGCGTATTTGACTTCATCGTATCCTCGTCATCAGAACCGGGACCTCAGCAGAATCAACTGCAATTTAGAACTCGATACGTATTAAAAACATTTTGCTCCCACATTTCGAACTCTTATCTTCTACTGCATCGGCGTTTATTTACCATTTTTATTTTCTAATGACAACACGTACTGGACTCCAAAAGGACTCGATCCGGACGACGAGTACGCCAGGTCGGTTCGAAGTAACAATAACCGCACCGATCATGCCGCTCGACCTTTCTGCTATCAGCATACGAATTTAGCACTCAAGACTGCAGTCAGCATAGCGCATGCAAGCATATCAAGCTCTAGATCTCAGCTGCAAGCTGATAATTATGTAGCTATGGCAGCTCAGCAGCAGCTAATTGCAAGCAAATGCTCAGCAGCAGCAAGTCGCTAGCATAGCAGCTAGCACACAGCAGCAGTACCGTCGTTGTTATGCAGCACATATATCTTTTGCTGAAATTAGGCCTGCAAAGAGCTGCGTTCGAAAACATTTACGACATTACTTGTTTTACGAACATCGACCGGCTCGTTCACGAGGTAAAAATAATTGAAACAAATCACTATTTGAGGAGCAAGGCTTTTAAAAACAACCCCCAAACTTAAAGCTTTATTCGATCCCATCGATTACAAATTTTTACCGAGTCGCCTTCTCCTTCCCAACTTCTCGACGGGGCCGAAACAGGATTCGCCGCCGCCGAGCGCACGCCGCTGTCGCCTACGCCATCGTGGTCGCTGCAGCTATTCGATCCAGCGCAAATGTCCTCAATTTTCTTCCATTAAGAGATTCAATTTCTATTTTTGATTTATTTTATTTCTTTGATTACATAAATCAAATTTTTTTTGAGTTATATTCCTAATTATTAATACATAGTAAATGATGATTGTGGTTAATTCGCTAAAATGTTCTCGCAACCTACTCACTTTATGGTTTCATATTTTTTATATCTCGTTCTCACCTATTAATATTAATCCGCTAAAGACCGTCAATTTTATCGTTGACAATCGTTCGATTAGGCGACTTGGACCCTATATTGATTTACAGGTAAAATAGGTGTATACGTCGACATCATATCATCGCCGGGCGTGTCGCCGCCCTTAAATTCTGACCGAACTTCGTCGTCTCTGGCGGGTGTGTTAGGAACACCTCGATCCTAAATATGCTTTTCAGTTTACATTAACTAAGTTTCGAATCTCCCATTAGATATTATTCACAGTTGAATATTTCTCAGAATTTTTTTCAACGCGTATACTTGAATTCTTAATAATGCGTGACACTTTTTACGATATCCGCGCATATGTTCGCGTATATTTCTTGGCAGTCAGAAGTTATTTTTTTCATTTTTCACTGCAACACGCTTTCAGTTTTTTCTACCGCCAGCGAAATCTCTGGTCGTCAAATGAAAACAGACCTGCTCATAATTATTATATAAATCCTGGTTTATATTGATAATTTGAGTTTGTCGATCGAAGTGAATACGTTTTCGGAAATCGAAGAATTTATTTTATTATTTTCATACCTGTCTCAGTAAAAGGTTATTAATTAATAATTTGTTGTTTAATATCTTTTAGAGAAATTTCTCTATTTTCATCGAATTTTTTTTAATGATATATATATATAATAGATAATACTTATAACTATATAATCTTTATATTTTAAATATATTATTATAATCTACGTTTAGTCGAGACTATACTATATTATATGTTAATTAATATTTATATTAATTATTATTATATATAATTATTATATTATATCATTTAATTATTTATATTATATAATTTATTAATTATGTAATTTAATTTATATTAAATTTTATATACTATATATATTATATGTATATGATTTTTATATATTATATTAGTGCCAATGGCTTATTAATCGTTGAATATCTAGCTTTTTACTTTTCATGGTGTGAGCAAAATCTAAATCCTACTTCCGTCTGGGAGACGATATCTCTTATATAGTTATAGCGTAGGGGAAATCACCGATTTATTCTTCGTCGGTGAAGCAAAGCGGCGCTGAACTAACTTATAAATAGTGAATCCAGCGGTACCAACGATGCAGGTAGCCGGTATTATGTCACGTCACTCCGCAGATTCGAGTAGTATTATAAGGGTCTGAGAATAAACCGTTTCTAAAAGAAGACAAATAAGAGTTTACTAAATACACTTAGATAAGGAGACGTTATGAATACATAAAGGCTATTAGTTAGATAGTCGTTCTATGGATACGGTAAAAAATTAGCAGGAAACCATCTCCTAGTGTGATGTGATAGGAGGTGCCACTTGCTTCGAGAAGAATACCGTGTTCGCCATGAGAAGGCAATTATTTTGCGGCGAGGACGAAGAAAAGTTCAGTAGATTATCTTCCCTCCGCCAAAAAATAGAATACTACACGTTAAGTTTCGAAATATTGAAAGCCCCACCCGTTCCTGAAATCTCAAGGCCGCCATTAGTTGGTTGCTGCAACATTTCTCAAAATCGTAGGTAAATTATATTTATATTATAATGTTAAATGGATTATAATTAATATGATGTCATTTACTATTAACATATATTATTATTATTATGCTACAATTATTTGTCAATTATTATTATTATGACTCACTTATATATCTAGACTATTAATGACTGACAGATCTGACTCGTGATCGTAGAACTGACCTCGAATTGCTCGATTATCCTTCTTCATACGACTGGTGGTTTGAAAAATTGGGAATCGTGGCGGTGAGAAAGTCGTATATCGGTCTGGTTTGGTTCATGAAATGTTACCTTCTTGTATATTCTCGAAGTATCGTTCCCCGGTGTTTTTTCTCCGTCTAATCCGTTCACTCCCACCCTTTGTGATCAGCTCAGAAGCCGAGTAAGAGGTCGATCGTGAAACGTAGCGACTGAGCGTGCCTCGAAAGACTCTGTAGGTAATTCGGCTACTTGGCGATTTGACAGATGAAACGTTCTATTAGTCGGATTTTCATATAGTCCCTCGAAGGTCGTTTGTGCGAAGATACTGCTCCTCGTAATTTTTGGCTGTCGCTTACAGCGACGCACGTTCTCGCATCTATTCTCGGGATGAGCTGACTTTAGAAAAAATTAAATGATTTTCCGGTGAAGAAGTGAAAAGAGATTTCCACTATGAATATTTTTCATTTTTCTTATTCAGATTTGTACAGTCGTGTGGAAGTTGAGATCTTATTTTATTATAATATTATGAACGATGCCATTTGTATTCAGAATTTATTTGGCGGAGAAACCGCTTCGTGGTGCGTTTAGCAAGATAATAAACGACGGAATTTATTATCTCTAAATCTCGCTTTGGTCTTAAAAGTTCCGAGGTTGTTACGGCAATTTTGATTGTACGAACGATTATGACTTTTTAGAAATACTACATATTTTACATTTTACTGAATACTGTGACGATGACAATACTAAAGCGATATCGTACGCTATATTTACCAATTACCTAATTCACGAAACTCGCTATCGGGCAATGGGAAGTGATTTAGAATAGTTGAGCCTGATTTAGATTCCTATTACGGCTTATTTTCACTTTCAAATTTTTTTTCGTTTTGTGATGTTTATAAATAATACATTTCTGAAACCCTCGTTATTGCACGTTATTCAACTTATATTCAGAATGTCCCGCAGGTGTCGATAATTTAAACCAGCTCTTTGTGACTCGATTAAAAGGTTGGAGGGCTCTTTATGTTATACCTGTTTTCCGTGCAGTTGAATTACATTTTTCTCCATTAATCGAACCGTTATGTTTAGGTTGTCACCTAATAATATCGAATCCACTCAGTCGACACGTCTCATTATTATTTTTTATGGCTAATGCTCGGCGACATTATTGCAGGATTTACAGTATATTAATAAGTCGTCAGAAACAACGAGAACGTCTTATATCGCTGAATCGATAATGAAAATAAAAATAAACATAATACAAATTCTTCTAATAATTACACTGATCCACACCGTATTCGCCGATCTCTCCTAGAGCATTCTAGAAGTTCATGTTTTTCGAGAAATTCGCTTCTTTTAGACTAATTTAAAGTTAATAGATGGATTTGCACTGAACAATAGGAGCTTGAGACCATTTAAAACAGTGATAGATAAATATAAGATTTCAAAAGTAATATAAAGACTGGCGAGAGAAATAAAGGGAACTTATTCTCGATAATGAAATCAATAATCGGTATATAGCAAAGATTTAGCTCGGATTAATGTAAAAAACACATTAATTGCGAAGGTAGTTGAGCGGGATACTAATTTTCGAGGCATCTATCAATAATATAAGATTATGGGGGGAATTTCGCGCTGAGATCCACGTCTCTGCGAGGAGGGTAGAAGAAGGCATCTACCTAAGTCGACATTATACAAAACCGCGGGCAGTTTGCTCAGCTATAAAACAATAGGGCTTTTCGTAGATAAAGAGTCCGGACTCGACCTCGTTTTGTTCCAAGGTGGTTTACTGCTCCCGCGAACGCTCGCAATGTTTATTTTTTTATTGCCCGCGATAAAAAAGGCAATCGACCCATCTGGATTCGCTGACTCGAGAGCGAAGAGATCATATCGATAACGTGACTTGCAACCAACTAATCAAACACAACAAACAACAACAATTTATAAATATGCCTCATACCTTTCTTTGCAAATATTCTCTAGAAGTTCTGATACGGTGATTTACAAAAGAAAACATATGAAATTTGAGAATGTTAATAACGGAGTAATAAAAATGCTATAAATTACTGTAATAATATGGTTATAATGGCGCGTAATACTAAATAATAAAATTGATATCGCTAATAGAGATAACAGTAATATCAGGATGGAGCTGTTGGATAAAAATAATTTAAATTAATTTATAACTAAATAATATGAATGAATATTTACTATCGGATGAATAACAGAAAATAATTCATACGAGCAATGGTATATTTTATCGGATATAAATAGTGCCAGGACGGAATTGCGCTGACAATTGCGTACCCGTTGATTCGAGAACGAATCACGCTAAATGAAAACAGTAATTCTACTTACAAATTATAAGAATAATTCCTCAGAGACATAGCAAACTCAGAACATACGTTGAAATGAAACAATACTACATGATTGTCAAGGTTAAACAAAAAATTTATTAATAATAGTCGGCATGTAAACTTGTAGAAGGAGTGGGGGGGAAGGGGATATATTTCGACAGATTACAGCAAATTAAACATATAATTGTTTTTATAATATAAAATTATATAATTGTTGTGTGTAGTTGATGTACATCCTAATATATATATTGAGAAAATATAAATAATGTCTATAATATTTTCTCTTCAAACTAAATTTAAATACTATAAAAACAATTTGGTACTAAATGATTCGGTAACACAGTCTACATTTTTATATTTTTATTATTTTTATAAAATAATTTAACATACTTATTTAAGTTTCAGTGAGTTTTAGCTGTTCAAAAACGAACCATTTTTAACAAATTTTGTCTTTTTATATTCATTATTTTTGGAGAAACTATCATCAATACTATATTTTAAGGGTCATAGTACTTTTTCTTCATTTATATATTATTAGGTACCCTAAAATATATTTTTCATAGACAGTATTTTTATATTATTAATAATGTAACAAATAGTAATATATTTGTAAAATAATTAAATGTAAGATTTAATTTTTGACTCTTTCTTTTCTGATAGATACTTGTTATATTAAGTCGAGGTCTACGTTGCTTAAAATCTATAAAAAACTCAAGATTAAATATTTATAACTTATTATATATATAATTTCTAATTATATATATATTAATTATTATTAATTAT
The DNA here is from genome assembly GCA_015478945.1 of Trachelipus rathkii. Lineage (NCBI taxonomy): Eukaryota > Metazoa > Arthropoda > Malacostraca > Isopoda > Trachelipodidae > Trachelipus > Trachelipus rathkii. The sequence goes on from JABUQX010087293.1 coordinate 15,074, forward strand.
ATTATTTATAATATTTATGATTTTTTACTTTATATATATTATTATATATAATATAATTAATATCTATATATATTTATATTTATACAACTATTTATATATATATTATTATATTAATATTATGACGGTTTAAGGCTTAGATATTCAATAATTGTATTTGCAAACGTATTCAACTGCCTTTATTGCGACTCCACTCGTTAAGGCGACACTTACTATATATGTAGTTTCGAAAGTGGAACCGAAAAAACGATCTACGTGCTCGCGCGAACTTTTAGGATTAAATACATATTCGCTTCATACCAGATATTATGACTTTGGGAATTCGCGAAACGCATTATAAAGGCGAAAGAGTTCTAGTTGCATTAAAATTCTTTAAAATCTCAAAAGTTATTATTATTATTCTCTAAATTTTTAAATGTCTTGACAATTAATTTTTCGAGGTAATTTTTCACGTCAGATACTTCAGACTTATTTTAGTTCCACTTTGGAAAGGTGTCACTATATTGACGTCATATTCGGGTTATTAATAGACAGATTTTATAGCTTAAAGTATATCGTATTTGAAACGCTCGTTCAGTCTGCTTTTGCGCTTTCACGTTTATCTATGGCGTCACTACATATTCTTGGACGTATTTTCGAAGAGATACCGAAAGAAACTGACTACTGCTCGCGCAGATACACAGCTTAGTAATAAACTATCGCTTCTCAAATCCCGATATATAATGGTGAACGTCTGGATCTGGGAACTAGAATGAGGCGAACAGTGTCTAAGTTCAAAAATCTTAAAATCTCAGTAAGAAAATGTTAAATTCTCAAAAATTTTTCCCGAGAAAGCGCCCGAATTATTTTTTTTCAGGAAATATTTGTTTATCACCTTTTTCTTTTCACAGATTCTATTATTAATGTGGTTCTCCACCGAAAAGCCTGTCAGAACTTCAATTAATACTGACGTCAATTATTTTGGTTTTTAGAAGATACTCTGCTCTAAGGTTAAGGACTAATCTGGTGTTAACATTCTGAAAGTCCGTTACGTGCTTAGACTTATTGCGTCAATTCCGATATAGAGTCGTACACAGTATAAAACGTATATTAATCAGTGATCGATGTTCGTTAAGAAACTCCGAAAAAACGATAATCTACTCCATGACGCTGCTCGCGCGGACACCTTTCGACTAGGTCTAAAACTCTAATCGCTTTACAAGACCCCGAGCTGCACCTATAGTGACGTTGGATTAGGGAACTGATATAAGGCGAAGGTCTAAGTGCAAAATCTAAAAAATCTCAAAGAGAATAACTCTCACCCAAATTTTAAGTCGAAGTTATTTTTCAGGATTTGCGCATGTAGAACCTGACTCGGACTTAATATTTACCGTTCCCTTATCGAGCCGCGCGTCACTATTACTCATATTCGAAGTATTAAAAGTCAGTGTAGCGTTTAAGACAATCGGTCAGATTTACAAAAAGCGGTTTCAGTCGCTTTTGACGTTTCTCGTTGGGCCGTCGCTATATGATTAGTGCGATTTCCGAAGCGGAAACCGAAAAAACGACCTGAACGTGCTCGCCGCGACACCCTTTTGGGAGTTATAAACTATTTACGTTTCGACACCGCCCGAATCAGTGACGTTCCGGATACGACAAATATGACTACTAAGGGCGAAGGTCTAAGTGCCAACCATCTAAAATAATCTCCAAAGAAATAAATCCTCAGAAAAATTTCTAAGTCCAAATTTATATTTGTAATGCCGGAATTAAATTAATAAAATTGTTAACGAAATTTGAAAATGAATTAAAATTGTGTGTTTTTAACTATGAATACTAAAATATATACTATAAATGCCTCCAGGTCGTACAACGATGAAGGCACTGAGTGTTTAATCAGCTCCTTCACCAGCAGACACAGTTCCTTATGTATATGTAATGCTGTGGAGTCGAACTCGCATCTCCGAGACTTTCTGTATGCGAGTTCGATATAATCACTACTCGAACATTTACCATTATTAATTCACCATAATATAGTGCAAAGTGATAAACCACCTTTTCGCGATGGTTAACAGTACCTTTTCTGTTGAAATGGCATTCACCAATCACTTCCTTGAACCCGTTGGGAAAAAAAAAGCATCCGAGAGCAGCATTACCATTGTACTACCAGCAGACAACCCGTGGTGGGGATCTGGTAGTGGTAATAGGAGTGATATACTCTATTTTTCGTGTATTAATAGTTTTTATATTATATATTAATTTGCAATATAAATATTATATCTTTATTACTTTACTATCATTTTTATTATTTTAATACTTGAACTAAATTACATTCGAACAGTTAAGGGTAGCCAGAAAAGAGAACGTTATAGAGGCAGCAGCGGCCAGGTATACACTGACGAAACACCATCACCAGTTTTCCAGTGTTATTTTCCTCATTCAAGGTCCCTTCCCGAAAACAGTTGATGAAAAGAAGTTTCAGCTACCTCGCTTATACCCCGATGCATTGACGTCAGCTGCGAATAAAGCGAATGTTGGAAGATACCGTGAAATCGTGTTTTCATTTCCTTTATGTACTCTGGTGAGTAAATAAGATAAAAATATTCATCTAACATCCTTTCGAATACTTAATAATTTATTATATTAAAAACAGGTATTGGAATTCCCCATTACCACGTATACGGATACACTTAACTCACACAAGACGATGTTGAATTTAGATTCCCTTGTAGAATATTTCAAACCCAGCGTAATTGATTATTATTGTTGTTGATTTTAGGCGACTGACCAGCTAAAATTTCCAAGAGAGGCCTTTTTTTGAGCGAATTTATGCCATTTAATACACGAAATATGAAAGTCGTCCTCTGATAGTGGCAGCTGAAGTTCTGTAAAACTTAGACAATGTGAAATGGAATTTATATTTTTTTTTTTTCTCTTTCTTTTTTTCTTAGTTTAATTTTAATTTTTTTCAATAATCTTAACATCTAAACAGCTTAAAATTTTTTTTTTTCATCTTATAATTCCATAGGTCTAAGCGCAGTAGATTTGGAAATGAAAAGAATATAAAGCTCATTATTCATTTCCGTCTTCGAAGTGATGGATACATTTTTGATGAGACGTACGTGAATAATTTCAAGTATCGCATTTAACTGATCGTAAGTATAAACACGTTAGTGATTAAGCTTCTTTGATTCCACTTTTAATTTTATTTAACTCAAATTGATTATGTATTATTGTTCATTTTACCTGTGCTTTTTTTTTTACTTCCATCTTTAAAGGTGTGCTATTCTACTCTCTTGTAGTTTATTCAGTTTATGAAGGCTGTAGTTTATTTATTTTATTAGCTTCGATGATCTCTCCTTTCTCGGAAGTTATCAGCCGTTCAATTGCCGAGCTGGCGTCGCACGAAGAAAATTCACCAGGACCACCACAACGACTACACCACCATCAGCATCAGGCTCAGCCATTTCACGCTCAGCAGGCAGTTGATGTCGTCGATCATCGATATACAGTCATGAATTCCTATACTAAATAACCGGCGTGGATTACTGCAGGTTTCCCACGATCTCGGATTTTGACGTGATAAAAAACATTCACATGCCCCTGATGTAAAGAGATTATACGTTTGCCTTGCCATGGAATAAAGTCTGAAGATTCCCCACTCCCCATTCGCTAACATCTGTAAAGACTCACTTCCTCCGCAACTCTCTGGACTTACAATCACCATATCTTGACTTGTATAGAAGCTTACATTCTTTCAGTGCTGGCCTACGTTAGAAGAAGCGACGGAGGCGGAAATCTAAGTCAATTTCTATAGTGATTTCGAGAAAATAAGCTATATACAACTTCCGACGAATGATTAAATTCCAAACATGTATAAATACCATAACATAAAAAAAAAAAAAAAAAAAAAAAATAAAAAAAAAAAAAAACAAATACAAACTAAAAAAAAATGATGGATTTCCAAAAAAGGTTGGCACAGTTTTTCATCCAGTCATTCCCCGGACTGTATGTTAGTATGAGCGATATATCTTCCTTATCCTCATTTTATCCTGTCTTTTTACATCTGCTCTGTGGTGTCTTTATGATCTTAAAACCAAGAGCTTATTTTTTATTGGAATGCTTCACCCCCATCGATCATTGTTTACGCCTATCCTACTAAATCGCTTACATTCTATTTCTATTGATCTAATATTATGTTTTGAATTTCCTAGGTAAAACGACGTTACAAGAAAAGCGAAGCAAATCAAGAAGTGTAAAGAGCTTCTGTCTATATGAGAAGCTCTTCCAACAACTTTTTCATCTATTCCTGCTAGCGTAGAAGAATGAAGAAGAAAAGAGAAGAACAGAAGCTAATCATAAAGTACTGTATGTCCGTCAAATTGTCGTAACCAAAGAGTAGAAGAGAAGGATCAATTCAGTGTACAACCAGATATTGTTGAAAAAACTAGTAACGAATCTCAAAATTTGCCCTACAGATCTTGCGTTATGTTAAATTAACTTTTATTTCTTTATCTTCTATTTTCATTCAATAAATTTCATCAACTACTGTGGTCTCCATTTACAGCCGCCATTGTTTTGAAGAGATTTTATTTTTTATTACTGCATTTAAAATAAAGTTATTTTATGAACCACACATTTTATAGTAATATCAATATAACCAATATTTTCATTGTAAAATTTATTTCCTTAAGGTGAATAACTTTAATTAAAGATCTTAGCTCGATACTACTGGTTTGTGCACTTTACATAATAAAATCATATTACTTCTCTAATTTAACTATCGTATACGGCTGTTTGTGTGTAGCGTTTACGTAAAGAATAATCTTATTAATTTTATGAATTATAGTCATATAGAATCAGTTGACATTTTTTTATCTCTTGATTTACGGTGCCTATTATCAATCATTTTTGATAGCACTTTCTTTTCAAATATTTTTAAGTTCTACTAAAAAAGAAACCAAGTATTTAATAAGCCTAATGATGCTTTATGTGGCAAAATTTTATTTATGATTACATGTTTTATAGTACCATTCTTGCGTATCTCCCCTTTGAAAATACGTAGCTTATATATCAAAGTTCTGTTTACAAGGATAATCTGCAAAAATGAGATTACTAATGTGGTTTAAGTATTATATTTTTTACGTGCTATATAAATTACTCATATCAAGTCCTATAAACTTAGTTCCCATTTTAGTAGCGATAAGTCTATTTTTATATCAGTAGTTGGCTAATTCCGATATTACATAAACCGCATTTTTTTTAGTTCACCCAATGATAAATTTAAGAAAAATATTGAAAAGTTTAATAATAGTTTCTATTTTTTGTTTTTTTAAATATTTTATTTTAATATTTTATATATTTTCATTCACGTTGCATTTTAACGATATATTGACTAATAGTACCATTTCTGGATCCTCTAACGTAATTTTACCCCCATTGTAACGTCCAATTCATTTCTATAATTGTTTATTTGGTTAGCTAATAAAGTAGATTAAATTTTAAATTTTCTTCTTCATTGTAATTAATATAATTATTCTATTTTCTCCATATTGAGCCTCTTAAAAAATTGAACAAATATAAATAGTATTAAAAATAAGCTATAATGCAGCATTTTGAATGTATTATCTTCCTTATAGGCTTCAAGGAAAAGATTATGAAAGAATATAATAACTAAATTTATTTAATGCTAAATCATAAGCATAGATTTGTGGATAACCTGTAATATTCTTTCAATTTTGCTTTTAAAACATGGTGTTTTGACAACCACTATTTACCCAAATCTTTAGTAGTTAACAGCTCAGGGTAACTACCATCAACAGAACGCCCCACTCTGAATAAAATATACCGTTGATATAAAGATCAAATTTTGCGTGCCCGTCCACGCATTTTATTTCTGAAAAGTGGACATAAATAACTACAACAATTTTTTTAAAATTATTATGGATTGACCTTTTTATCATCTCCTTTTTTTCTTCTAATTCCCTCAACCTTCTGTAAACTACAGTGAAATTAACTTCCAACTCCTTCAATTTGCCAGTGTTCCAGTTAGAAACCACTTTTCCTGTGTAAGATACTGCACGTATGTTCCTGAAATCAACAAACGCGGACATTCACATAACGCCATGTCTCTCTTGGTTTTCTACGGTCGAGCCGTTATTTTACACATTTTTTATATCCTCCCCACCACTTCAGCCACTCAAGAACTTAACGGATGCTTATCACCCAGATAATACCTCCAATTATCTTTCGTGAGAATCCTAGAATAGCAAGATAAAGAAAACTCTTTGCGCGTGTGGTCCTGCTAATTAAACCTCTCTTTTACATTTCTGTAATAAGCTTTATGCCTTTATATATACTTTGTTTTTATTACTTTTTGATTTTTCAAAACATCCCACACAATCACAATTGCAGATCCCTGAGAAAATTTTGTTTTGACCTGGGTCCTTGGCTTCTCCAAATTCTCCCAGTCTTATGAATAATGATCATGGAGGGACCATTATGTTCCGAATCTTAACTGAACTCCTCTACCCCAATAAAAATATCCCTTGTTTTTTTCTTTACTTTGCCTTGGGTATAAAGAAATTCTCTTAATCCTGTATCAAATACCCAATTTAAATTTGTTTAGGCACCAATTACCAATAAAAGTGATAATGTTTTTTGGTAAGAACATTAACACGAAAAAGGGGAATGTCACCGTACATTATAATCACACTAGCGAGAAATTTGTTACACTCTGTCTAAGGACCCTATCATACAGAACGGACAACATTAGAAGGAGTATCATTCCGCCTCAGGATTCATCATTACACAAGCTCCATATTTTAGCTTTAACCGATAACTCATTCTACTGATGTTATTTACGTCTGTTCCGGATAGACAAGGAAAAATAACAAGTGAACTTTTCCTTTTCTATGTGTGCTGTCTCCCGGTCAAAGGTAAGTTGCTGGGTCAACTCATAAATATCAAACCTTCTTTTTATAAGAGGCGAAAGACAGTTTTATATTTTTAAGATTGTAGCACAAAATTTAAAAATAATTTTCCCCCCAATTGCAAAAATTTGGCCCCCTTATTTTTTTTGTGCTCTAGGTGGTTCAATATGTAGTTTTGCTCTTCGCCTCGTTATTTACATGCCCTCTCGTAATTTTACCCTCCCTCTGTAATATTTCTGCGTACAAAAATTGTCAAAGTCCACTTTTTCACTCCTTATGATATAGTGTACGAACCTAGATATACTCCTATTTTCCGTTTTCCAGCTCCCCACATAGAAAAAAAATAACTTCCCGCTTTAAGTAGCCCCCAAAACTTAGTCGATGCACCAATTTACGTGCGAAGTCTAAAATCATCGTACCACTTTTTCTCTCTGCAATCGCCAAAACTTAGCTCTAAGAAAGTCACCTCCCATCCTATTTTCTTGCTTTTAATGTGTTATCTATGATGTCTTACAACTGTTGAATCTTTCTTTTAAGAGAGTTAACCACTACATTACTCCTTATGTCCATATAATATTTTTTACATATTTATAAATTTACCTGTTCTCCCTTTTAATATCCTAATTTTCTTCGAATAAATAATTTTAGACACAACTATAAATCATATAACATACCTTAAAGAACAAAATATAAATAAATTAATATCAACCAACAGTTACAACAATATTGAGTTCCTCTTTGAAAATACTTTTTATCCGTTGTTCAATGGAACCAGCAATTCGCCGCACTCTTATACCCTAGATTAGATGGGTAAAAGCAAATTCGGAGCATAGAGTTACCCTATAATCTTCTGTTATTAACTCTTGTAGAGACTAACCATAGTTCTCAACTTTTTAGTCACGATAATATATTGGTCTCAATATTGTGAATGTTTTGTCGCCTTTTTGGCAAAATGGAAATCGCAAAGAAATTTCGCTTAAAATGATATTATTCCTTATCGCCGCAGCATCAGGTAACTAGTAAAGATTACCCTTGATTACCCGCCCGAAAAAAAAAATGTAAATTAAATTAATAAAAATAATGGTGGATATGATCCCGCCCCCCAGCCATTCATCCATGCAAGCGTGCAGGATGTATACATTTTAAATATACATCGGAACAAGCGCACATACAAACTCGTACATACATGATTATATATAAGACCCTAAAATATTCGTGTTCACATAAACAAAGGCCAGTTTCTGAGTTCTGAGACACACAACAAACATACCAATAGGTTTCGTAGGAGCTGCCTAAGGCACGTCTGTTTCATATTCAACAAGCGTACTTAAAATTTTAGCCAAGAAATCATACAAAAACCAACATTTCTAACTTAAACATGCATACATAAATACATACTTACCTACCTACAAACATAACATACATTACATACATACATACAGTATATGTATAGTATAGTATAGTATAATAGTATATATGATATTATATATATGTTATAATTTATATATAATATTATATATATATATTATTATTTAGAATATATGATTTAAGTTATATAGACGGTGTATAGTATAATATATAATAATAATATATATATAATAAATATATATATTTATGAAGTATATATAATGATTAGAAAAATACTACATTGAGCTTCTCGTTGGTAAAAGATGAATCCCTTTAGGAATTTCAATTTTATTAAAAATATGAACTTTGAAAAACATTATTTAATATGTAAAGAAATATATATTTTTTGCTAAGTTTTGTTAAATGCTACTATGATGACGTAAATTAACACTGTAATGTTAGAGATATGAGGGAAAAAGTGTTAATAGGTTAAGTATTGGAGTGTGATGTTAGCAACTTACCAATTATTTTTTCATACATACATACATACATACATACATACATACATACATACATACATACATACATACATACATACATACATACATACATACATACATACATATGCTGAGAAGTTAGCTTATACATACATACATACATACATTACATACATACATACATACATACATACATACCATACATATCATATCATGATACATCCATACATACATTAGGCCATACATACCATACTACGAAAATGTTTTTGCGTCACTAAATTATTCTGCCGACACATTAGTTTTTTTAGCCAGTGACAAATAAGGAAGATTCTTTGTCTCCTCATTAAATTAGAATTCCTAATTTTTCCTAAAAAAAATAATATGGCAACTAAGAACACATGTAGTGAGAGGATATGGGAGACCAATGTAAAACCGATATAAACATATAATAAGTAGGAAATTTATGAAAGGCTCAAGTAAAACTAATAATAATAAGACGAGAAAAGCGATGTTGAAAGATATTCATTTGCGCTTAAAATTTTGTCCTCTCAAAATTTGTATAAACTTCTGTTTTGTAGAAATCTACAATGTATCCTACAAAATATGTTATATAATTCGTAATCTTTAGCATTTATATATATATAATAATATAATATATATAATGTTTCTATATAATCGTATCTATATCGTAAATAAAAATAATATAAATAATAAATAACTATTTTTTTTATATTCTATATTTTAGAGTAAAGATTAATATATTTAATAAATATATATAATATTATTATATATATATATATAATAATATAGGTAGGTTATATATATATATATATAGTATAGTATATAATATATATATATATATATATATAATATATTATATATAGTAATATATATATTATGGACAAAGTTACTTACCTATTTAATTTTTATCTAAACTAAAACATTTTTTATTTTAACTTATTATAAATTTAAACTACCTCTAAAACTGAAATCATAGAAAATCATAGGGGAAATTATATTTGTTTAAGTTATAATTTAAAAAAAAAATGTAACAATAGTTTACATGTGTTTACTTTATGACGCGGAGTAATTATTTATAGACTTTTTACCCAATGTGACGTATCGTTTTTTCAGTTGGTTCCCTTTTAAACTTGGTCTGTGAGGTGTGTGTTTCAATTTTAATCTCAAAAATGCCAGTTTTATTAAGGATAGAAAATGAAATAAATTATGTAATCTGTTTTGCAAAATAAAATTAAGGAAAAAAAACTTACAGGTTTATTAAAATAGGTGTAAGATTTTAAAAGAGAACAAAATAATTCTATATTGAATTAGTAAGTGTTTCGACGGTCATTGCGTCAAACCACGAGAATTTAAAGGGTAATTTTGTGTTTGTCGATGGGATCTTTTTACGAGTAATAGTTACGGCCAAAGACAATAGGTAGTATATCTTTATGGAACATAAATAGATTGTTATAGGTTGTTAGATTAAGTATGTGTAAGGTATATATGATATAGAGGTATATATATAGTAGAATTATAAATAGTATATATTATAGTATAATATTATATTATATAATATAGATATATATATTATAGTAATATATAATTATATATATTATATAATAGATATATATAGTCAAAGTGACTATTACACGCCAAAATAGGGGGCTCGAGCCGACGGGGAGCAGAGAAGGGGGGGCGATTTCCATACCCCGCTAGGGGAGGGGGCGGAGGAAACCCCCCGCGACACCCAATACCAAAGAGCGGGGGTTCCGGAGACCCTCCCCGGAGGGGGGCGGAAATATCTACCTTTCGTTGTCCAAAGGGAGGATAAGAGACCCCGACTCCTGCATCTTTTGACGGTGTTACCCTTGGTATTCCTTTACGGTAAAAAAAAAAATAAAAAAAAATAAAACTGGGACGGTAGTCGTAAATTCGTAACAGGATCCTATATATATTTTAGACATCATCAAGTCACCTATAATAGAAAGTCTTTTATGCGTCCATAAAAGTCCCGTGGTTAACTATTTGTGTGTTTGGGTCGTAACCGCAAGTACCGTTCAAAAGGTCAATAACTAGACTTTCTACCAGTATATATATATAGTGTATAAAATTATTATATATAACCGGATATTAGGTAGTAATTATATATATATATATATATATATATATCAGGGGCGGCTCGTGCCCTGGTTGCAGGTTTTGCGCAACCACCATTTTATTCAACTTGCAGGATAGGTGAAACACTCTATGTTATTATTTTGTTATTCTAAATTTTGTGGGTGAGGGTTATGGATAAATATTAACAGAAAATTAATTGATTCTTATTTTTTAATAACTAGCTGCAAGTTTGATTTATTATTTAATGAAAAAAAAACGTCATCAAATTTTAGTTGGTTCCAAATGTCAAACCAACATGATGTTGCAGACACTTTACAAAACATGCCCTATACATTTTTGAGGAGAAAATGTGTTTGTTTGGAAAATGTGTGAGTCGGCGCGGTGGGGACGCTGTGGAATGGTACTCGTACATTGCGGTTGCATATCAAGAGGGGCTAACCGCTTTGTTTTTATAATACCGAATATTTCAAATATTTTATGATATACGAAAACAATTCGGAAAATTGACTCTCGTGTTCCATAATTTAGCTCTCAGCGCGCACCCGTGCGCAACGATATGTAATTGTGTTTGCGTGATGTTGCCTTAGTGTCACCGACTCTCTTAGGTATTTATTGAGGTTATTATAATTCTCTTCGTCCTCTCTCTCATCTCATCTCTCGTCGTGCATACTCTCTCTCGTGCTCTCTCTCTCTCTCTTCTATCTTTTCTCTCTAATCTATCTATCTATCTATCTATCGTTTAGGTCTATTCGTATCTATCTATCCATATCTTCCTGATGTATCTATCTATCTATGGATAGTATATCTAGTCTACTATCTATCTAGTGATATCTAATATAGTAGAGTAATATATTATATACAAGATATTATATATTATTTAGGTAATAGTATAAATATATATATTATAATATTATAGTATTATAGAGATAAAATTAGTTAGAGTAATATATATGGTGATTATATATGTAGGTCAAACAGGCCTCCGCAACCAACGGCAAAATCTTCTGAGCCAATTTTTTTTTTAAATCTACTGTTCTACTTTGGGGATTGAAAGCTCTCTTGGGTCCATATGCGTTTTATTTCATTTACTTTTTTTTTTAAACAATGCACAAAAGTGAAATAAATAAATATACCAAATAAAGTTACATTTATGGATTAAGTTAAGTGTGAAAGGTTATCTTAGAAGTTTAGTTAATTTTAAAATAGATTTTGGACTATACATAAGCACTAAGGTTAGCCATATAAATGCCCAAACATTTGATGCAGAGTGAAACTTTTTTTTTTTTAAATATTTTAGAGTTGTGCAAATTTAACGTTTAACAAAGTTTCAATTTGACTTAAGGCATTTTTAACTTCAATTTATGAAATGTGTTCAATTCATACAAATCGATGTTTGTATAATATATGGAGTGGAGGCTGGATATCTCGACATGTTCGCATTTTTATTTATATATATATAGTATATAAGTAGTATAGAATATATAATATATAAATTATATATATTAGATATATATATATTTAGCTATATATAAGTTTTTTTATAGTATATATAGTAGTATATACAATATATATATATGAATATATATATATATAATGGAAATATGGAGGTGGAGGCGATTAATCGACATGGATCCAATATATATATATATATATAGATGGGTGAGTATATATAAGGTATTTTTTTTTTTTTTTGTTTTTTTGTTTTTATTATAATATATATATACTATATATATAATATATATATAATATATATATATATATATATAGTATATATATATATATTAATATAGTAGATTCAACATAAAATTGTGTGTGTGTGAAATGTCAGATGCAAACACCTATAAATTGTACGACGAGCCGCCCTCTAGATATAAGTGTATCTGACGTAATATATATATATATATATATTATATATATATATATATATTAGAGTATTTATACTATATATAGTATACTAGTATATATTATACTATATATATATATATATATATATATAGTTCTTTTGTTTCCTTTGTTAATGGACGTGAATTATTGATCCTTAAAAGGTCCCAATTGGAAGAATTCATTAAAATTTCCTCAACTGAATTGAAACTACCGTGACGTAGCCGTGGACGTACGATGACGTACCATGGCACAAAGATAGAGAGGTGGACTGAGTGGAGAGGGCAAAGGGACAGGGTTCGATTCACTAGGTCTATAGGGTGTGAAGGTAGCAATTACTAGAATATGTTATCCCTCGTAGGATTAGAGGCAATATGCCCGGTGTTGAATGTTGCCACTTTTAAATATTATTATATAAATTATGAATTGAAATCTTATATCAATAAGGTAACTGTAGGTATAATAGGTTAATTAGTTTATGGTTATAATTATATTATAGGTTATATATATATAAGTAGAATATATTGTTTTATTATATATATTAATGATTTTATATGATATGGTATATATGTATATGTATATATATAATAGTATATATAATATTATAATAATAATATATATATCTATATTTTTGAGTTATTGTTGATCTTACCTAATAGTAGTAGGTATATATGATAAATAATAATGTGAATAAAAATAAGAGTTAGTAGGAATATAATAAATTATTATTATATTCATATATATAATATTAAATTATACTTATATATATATATATATATAATATAACTAATATATATATAGTAGCTATATATATAATAATATATGAATAATATTAGATGGTTATAGATGTTATATATATATAGTAATTATATATATTACCATTGAGAAGTCCGTTAAGAAATTTTCGTAGGAGAGTTGCTTCCTACGATTTGGACTAGGAATCGAACCAGAACTTCACCACGACGAACAAGAAGTCCCTGGGGTTATTGGGAGGTAGCCGAGATCAGTGGGCCGCCAGGTCAGCTTGAAATTTCTTCCACACCGCACCGCACCGCACCGCAACACACCAGGAAGTCGTGCATCAACCATAGGGACCTCACCTCCTATATTGTAAGGGAACTCGCACACCGGAACATTGAAAATTGTGTGTTGGTCAGCGCGCGCACAGCGCGCGATGCAGCATGTATAGAACGCACCGCACCGCTACCACTCGCCTCTCGGTGCAACGGTTGGTGGGAGTTCCGGCCAATACAGCGTCTTACTGTTTGGAGTCACCGGTGCACAGTGCAAACTGATTGACCAATGCGAAGCTCTACTGTTTGATCAGTCAAGTCACTAGAGAAACAAAGTTGATAAAAACATGATTAAATAAGATTTAAATATTATTCTTGGTTTAACTGTTTGTTCAGGAAATGCTCCTGTTTTCATGCAAATTATCAAGAATTCCTCAATGAATGAAATTCTTCATCGCATTTTCAGACAACTGAACTTGTCTCATTGTAAGCTCTTTCTCTATAGAGACCATCAAGACCTAACAGAGACCACCAACACCTAAAAGAGACCACCAAGACTTATAGACTACTAAGACTTTAAAGAGACCACGAAGAACTTATAGAGACCACCGAGACCTTATAGAGATCATCAAGACCTAACAGAATAAATACCAAGACCTAACAGAGACCACGAAAACCTTATAGACTACAAAGACCTCATAGAGACGACGAAGACCTTATAGAGTCTACCAAGACCTAACAGAGACCTTCAAGACCTAACAGAGACCATGACTACCTTATGGAGACCACTAAGACCTTGTAGAGACTACCAAGATCTTATAGAGACCACCAAGACCTAACAGAGACCACCAAGAGCTTATAGAGACAATCAAGACCTTATAGAGACTACCAAGATCTAACGGAAACCACGAAGACCTAACAGAGACCACCAAGAGAACTAACAGGAGACCACGCAAGAACTTAGTAGAAGAACATATAAGACCTTATAGAGTACTACCAAGATCTAGTACGGAAACCACGAAGACTAACCAGAGATCTCGCACCCAATGAAACCTAACAGAGACCACAAGCAACTAACAGAGCCACCAAAGAACCCTTATTTTAGAGACAATTATAGTTTTACCTTATAGAGACTCCCAAGATCAACGAGAACCAGGCGAAGCCTAAGAGCAGGGGCACGGCAGTGAACGTTACAGAGATCCCCGGGCAAGAATTAGCTAAGACAGAGACCACCAAGAACTAACAGAGACCACCAAGAACTTATAGAGACAATTAAGACCTTATAGAGACTACCAAGATCTAACGGAAACCACGAAGACCTAACAGAGACCACCAAGAACTAACAGAGACCACCAAGAACTAACAGAGACCACCAAGAACTTATAGAGACAATTAAGACCTTATAGAGACTAACCAAGATCTAACGGAAACCACGAAGACCTAACAGAGACCACCAAGAACTAACAGAGACCACCAAGAACTAACAGAGACCACCAAGAACTAACAGAGACCACCAAGAACTTATAGAGACAATCAAGACCTTATAGAGACTACCAAGATCTAACGGAAACCACGAAGACCTAACAGAGACCACCAAGAACTAACAGAGACCACCAAGAACTAACAGAGACCACCAAGAACTAACAGAGACCACCAAGAACTTATAGAGACAAATTAAGACCTTATAGAGACTACCAAGATCTAACGGAAACCACGAAGACCTAACAGAGACCACCAAGAACTAACAGAGACCACCAAGAACTAACAGAGACCACCAAGAACTAACAGAGACCACCAAGAACTTAAAGAGACAATTAAGACCTTATAGAGACTACCAAGATCTAACGGAAACCACGAAGACCTAACAGAGACCACCAAGAACTAACAGAGACCACCAAGAACTAACAGAGACCACCAAGAACTAACAGAGACCACCAAGAACTTATAGAGACAATCAAGACCTTATAGAGACTACCAAGATCTAACGGAAACCACGAAGACCTAACAGAGACCACCAAGAACTAACAGAGACCACCAAGAACTAACAGAGACCACCAAGAACTAACAGAGACCACCAAGAACTTAAAGAGACAATTAAGACCTTATAGAGACTACCACGATCTAACGGAAACCACGAAGACCTAACAGAGACCACCAAGAACTAACAGAGACCACCAAGAACTAACAGAGACCACCAAGAACTAACAGAGACCACCAAGAACTTAAAGAGACAATTAAGACCTTATAGAGACTACCAAGATCTAACGGAAACCACGAAGACCTAACAGAGACCACCAAGAACTAACAGAGACCACCAAGAACTAACAGAGACCACCAAGAACTTATAGAGACAATCAAGACCTTATAGAGACTACCAAGATCTAACGGAAACCACGAAGACCTAACAGAGACCACCAAGACCTTATAAAACCACCAAAACCTTTCCAAAACTTCCACTTTCAAAAACTTCTTTTTCATCCGAATTTCTTTAGTCATATTTAAAAGACAAAATTTATATTTAGATCTATCAGAATACTAAAGCACAACACTAATGTTTTTGTTATCGCTTTTAAAAATTATATTTTTGCCAATATATTATATATTAAAAATATAAAAGAAAATACTTGCAAATGAAAATAACTGTTAAATGATATTGAACAAGGCTAAATTTAAGAAATAAGTATTAAAAGATTGTAAATGAAGAAACAAATAAATAAACAACATTAAAGAATCTCCGTATATGGCTTAGAAAGGAAGCGAGTTTTTGTGTTTGGATTCTTATTGGAAATCGAATATCAAAGGGCACTTCCCTCGTGTCCCTATCAAAGGGCACCTCCCTTCGAACTCTGCCCACCCCCCTCCCCACTTCTCCCTCCTTCTCAAAAAAATCATTAGCATATTGAATTCATTGTAGGATCAAATAAAAGAAAATAAAATTTCTAATATTTTCTTCCTCCCCCTTATTATTGTCGTTTTTTATTGTTATTCCTTTATTTATTGACATTTTTCTTCACCCTCTTTCTTCTTCACTCGTGTTTCAAAAGGAAATAAAAACTTTAGGTTTCGGAGGAAAAACTTTTAACCCTATTTTATTTTAGTTTTAGAACTGCTTTCCAAAAAAGTCGTTTTTTCGATTTTTTTTCTAAGTGGGTTTTAGGAAACTAAGCCAAAATTTAAATAGATTTTAAAAAAAGATATATATCCTTTAGTATTTACATTTTATGTATTTATTCCTATTATACGAACTTCGTTCATAGTAAATCTCAAGGATAGTTAGGCTACTCAAGCTGATTAATGTATTTCTGGAGTTGTGTGCTTTAAAAAAAATTTTTATATTTATGTAGAAAATTGTGTACTTCAGTCACAAAAATCAAGTAAATTTTTATTGAATTGAAAACAACGACGTTTTCTGTTCCCCATTTAGAAATACAATAAATTATTAAATCGTTAGGGTGAGAGTGTAAAGTTTATAAAGCTATATAGATGTATGTATTTAAAAATAAATTTTTATTTAATGTAAATAAATAAATATTAATATATATATAATATATTATATATATTATATATAATATATATATATATATATATATATATATATATATATATATATATATATATATATATATTATAGTATATATATATATTATATATATCTATATA
>JABUQX010087293.1:40000-42500 GCA_015478945.1 Trachelipus rathkii
TTATATACAGAAATATATATATATTTTATATACTATATATATGTTATATTGTTTTACACGACGAATAACATGACTACATGAAAAAGGTTTGGTCAATTCTGATCTTGACGCTATTTAATAAATATCAGAGATATGTTAGTGACCGCCTTTAGTCGAATTTCCTAGTTGTCTTTCACACTATCATTATTTTTTCTTCCAATCTTTCAATCTTTTAAAAATAATATTTATTTATTTTACGTAAATAGGTTTAATACATTCATCAAGTTGATTTATTTCTATGCTAATTGAATTTAAATTTGAGTGTAATTTATTATTAAGGTAGGCAAAAAAAAAAAAAAAAGGTTAAAAAAATAATAAATATTTTTTACTTCTCTAATACATTTGGGATCATATAGTGTAAACACAATCCAAGAGCAAAAATCCACAAGAATAGATGAGCCAAACCGTACCGCAAGTGGCTGCAAGGGTTGCAGTGTCTAAGGAAGCCCGGTAAACAACAGTCCAGTCATATATGAGAGGTGACAGAGACCCGGTCATTAGTACTAATACGGTGAGAGACCAACAGTGAGGCCAGTACGCCCACATTGTCTGTGAAGATCGAAGATTTTTAGTGGTAAATTCTACACTAATTATTTATTTATTAATTTCAGAAGAAAAGGTTAACGACTCTGTGACCTCGTGACCATGTTTGCTAAGTATATGATATTTTTCCCTCTCAGCACTTAAGGAAGCATTGGAATTTAGAATACCCGTAAAGGTAGATAACCGCGCCGGAAGGCGAAGAACTAAAGTCTGCGAGCACAATAATAGAGCTAACACCCCCGGGAACCTAGAGGGTCATGAGGAACGCCTTCTTCTACCTTGGCTGAGAACCTTTGTGCTAATCTCATAATGATATACACTTGTACTTTAATATACCCTGATATCAAAGAAAAGAATAAATTCATGGAAAAAAAGTAATCAGGATCATGAAATTTGTATGAAAATTTGTATGAAAAATATGAAAAATATCATTTCACGAATATTTCTCTCGTAATATTACAATTAATATGTATAATTAAATTTATATTAGTTAAGCATTCATTACATTAACATCTTAAAACATAAAAAATAAAAAAAAACACTTCCACCTGATCAGGATTTCTATAATTTACACTTTCTTTCCTTGTGGTTTTCCACTTAGCTTGCCATAAAATCAAAACATTAATTTAACGAAATCAAAAAACCTTATGAATGTCATGAAAAAATAAAAACCTATTCATGCAATCTATAAATAGGCTATATATATATATGATACTATATATATATATATATACATACGTACTTATATTATATAATATAATTATATTATATATAATATATATATATATATATATATAGTATATATATATAATTGTATAATTTTGTTCTATTATTATTGAATTATATTTATTATAACTTATTAATTTTATTATTAATTATTATATATTGATTATTTGATTATTTATTTTTATGTAATTATTATTATTTTTTATTATGATTATTATTATCATCTATTATTATTATTATATTATTATTATTATTATTTATTATTATTATTAATATTTATTATTATTATTATTATTATTATTATTATTATTATTATTATTATTATTATTATAAGTGAAGAACCAAACCTGAAAGCCATTAATGGATATGACATTTTGTGCTGCGTTTAAAATCAGTTGTAGAAAGACAAGGAAATCCCAAAGCCTTTGCTGTTTCCCCCAGAAGACTCCTGCGTATCTGTGACACAATTACACAAAAGGTCAAAATGTCTTCATTTACGAAAGCAGGGATGGCACATCTTTAACGTGATTTTTTTGCATTTTTTTTTAAAAAAATCACATTTGTGATTTTTTTGATTTTTTTATTTTTTTGTTAGATTTTTTCAGATTCCGTAACGTCCCGCGATATATAATTTGTAACCTTCAAAATTATTTTTCGCGTGACGTTACGAATCCAAAAAAATCAAAACAATCAAAAAAATAAAAAAAAATCACTAAAAATGCCATCCTGTTTAAAAGTGGAATAATCGTTCAGTTCATTAAGATCTAAACTTAACGAGATGGAAAAAAGACGAAAAGTTAACCAGATAACCAAGGTATGAAATAAAGTTCAATTTTAAACGAAGGGACTATAGTATTCTACAATATTATTATCAAATTACTTCTCAATATATATAATATAATATAGGCTATAATAGTATATATATATATATATAATATGTATATATATATATATATATATATATATATATTATATATATAAATATATAATATATATATATATATATATAGTAGTATATATATATCATTCTATATATATATTGAATCATTTATGATATAATTATATATACATGTAGTATATTATACGTCGCTGCGTATAATATGATTAATTATATCAGCCCAATATAATTATTTATATCATATATAGATATTATATATATATAATTATATACCTATATATATATATTATATAT
>JABUQX010087293.1:47500-83144 GCA_015478945.1 Trachelipus rathkii
TTTGCAACATGAAACTTTGAGAATGAACAACTGCTGAGATTCTACATTTTAAGTTCTTCCGCCCTTAATTGTAATATGTCTTTTAAGGAAGCGCAATTAAAAACTAACTCATCGATAATTTTGCTGAACAAGGATTCATATTAAAGCACAACTTTCTAAGGTACGTACTAATGTGTTGCAAATTATTTTTCCAAATTTACGGCATTCATGACAGCTATTGAAAATATAACTCACGCATCTACTTTTCAGGCTAGAAATCACTTAGCTTATTAGTTTTATTCACTAAACTTAATTTTCATACTAGAAATCTGTGACGTTTTGAGAGAAAAAAAAAACTATTAAATTAAAAGGGACAGTCAAAACTTTCCTTATTCACAAACTCCTTTCATTCAAATACGTAGTTTTATGTAAGGAAATGAGATGTAATTATTTACATTAAAAAATTTGAATGTTTTATTTTTATAAATAAAACTGGGTTAGGTTTTTATTAGTCAAAATTTTCATTTTCATAAATAAAACTGGGCTCGGATTTTTTTAGTCAAAAATTGGAGTATGAGAACATTCCCCATTCTTCAGTTAGGCAATTAAGCAATTTGAGAAATATTTTTTTCCGAGAATGGAGAGTCGTGGATCTCTCTTATTAAGAGAGGGGATATACCCAGTCAAATTAACACCTAAAAAGCACTTCTTATTTCCAATCTCTTAAATTGTGGCCATATTTCTCAATCAGGTTCATGATTGGTCATGAAAGAATTAACGTACCAATTAATCATGATGTTTGATCTTTGCAATTCATACATCACCAGATATTATTATTTACCTGCTATTAAAATAATTACATATTTTACAACAATTTTACTTTTTTACTAAAATTACGAAAGGGGGTGTGAAAGAAAGCAATTATGAAGTTTAGGGTTAGAATATTTATAGTTGGAATTATCTTTAATTGTGGACTGTGTCGCTCCATTGTGGTTCTGATCACGTCCGATTCTTAATTATGTAATGGTTAGAAATTCTTGATACAAGCAAAAAAATTTAACTTTTTAAATTTTTTTAATTAATTTCTTATGAAACCTTTCAACAAAAGTTCTTTATGATTTTATTTGGTCTACATAAACAAACCGTTGCTTTGAACAACTCGTATCACAACGGTGTCTAGAGTGGCTTCATTCAACCAAACGGATTTTTTATTAGGCTACGATTTTCCCCCTCCTCACAGTTCCTCCCAACTATATGAAAGTTTCATCCACCCTTGTTTGAAGCACTTCTCTCAAATTTGGGGTGGGGTGTTTCCAGTCCCATACTACTTTTGGTTAAGGTCGAGTTTAAAACTAAGGATTTACTTTACTAGTCCTTGGACTGTCTTTAAGACTTGACATTGACATGGTATCGCTTTTCATAGGTATTACAACAGTTGGGCTCAAGTGAGTTGACTACTCGTATTCCGCCAACTTTGAAACACCCTCGCAGCACAGGGGATGTAGCCTCTATACGCGAGTTTCGAACGTGTGGAGATCAGAAAAACTTTGCTTGTTCGTTGTTGGCGACTCCTTTCCAGCAATCTAGCCTGTGTAATCCTCTTCTATTTCCTGTTAAAAATAATCTCCCACATCCTTAAGCTTTCGTTTGTTCTTTATCACCTTATAGGAATCTGCGCTACGTAAATGCATAGTTGCATTAATTTAATTTTTTTTTTTTGCATGTGAAAGATGTTTTAGACGTTTATTCAGTTAAGGATATAATGAAAAAACTTGTTATTAGTAGATTTAATACTTACCTAAATACTAAAATATTTTTAAAACATTAAGCATCATTAAACAAGATAAACTATATAGAAATAAAAAGATTTATTTTGTTTTACATCTAAATTTCTACTTTCAAAAATATCTAGTTTTAATGTTAATTAAGTTTACATTGTACTTCAGCATTGATTGTATTCTAGCACTCATTTTTTTTTTTTAAATTAAAAAATAAACTATTAATTCTTTCAAAGCAAAGTCGATTCAGTGGGAGTCGGAATTTCTACTCTTTGAGCTTGTGAAACTCCTTGCCACTTCATCTTGCTCTTTGATGATAATCGCCTTTTCCTTTTCAGTTTTTCCCAATTGGAAGTATAAAGAACTTTCTCTCTAGCTTGACTCTTCCCCTTTGCAGGAGATATTGATACTTTTTCCTCAAAAGTTAATCCTTTCTGCAAACCTAATGTACTCATTTTTAAACCGAAAGTTTCTTCAGTAACATAAGCATCACTTTTCTTCATATCTTCAATTGTTCCAGTAACTTCTCCAAAAGCATTTTTCTCTCGAAGTATTTTATTTTTCTTCATCCTCGCACAGCGACAATCAGCGTGTTTTTTGGTTTTGCCAAACTTGAATATATCTGCCTCGTGAGAGAAATTATGAATGCAATTCTGTATATTTCTGATATGATAAAATGGATAAGAGTTCGAATCACTTTTAATTAACGAAATTTTTTCGAATGGTACATTACTGTCTACGGTCTCATTTTTAGAATTTAATTTATTCTGTAACGAATAATCCTTAATGGGAACAGTTTTTGTTTTATCTATTTGTGAAGGTTTTGAAAAACCTGAATATTTTAAGCTCATTTTGGATTTCAAATCTGTTTTTTTGTTCAAACTTTTATCATCACCACTTTTGGCTACAGAACTGTTCATCTCTATTGCATTACTTTTATGAATACCATTATTTATTTCTTTATGATTTTCACTTATTAAAATTTTAGTCTCTGGAGGTTTATCCATTTTAAACAATTTAGAATTTTTATCCGATTTGTTATCGGTTTTTAATTTCTTATCAGTAACAATATTTTCATTTTCTTTCAAATCTAAACTTACTTCAGGCTTTTTTAAAGTAACAATTTCTTCTTTTTCAGTAACACTTTTTGTGCTTTTATTTTTTGTTAAATGAGTGTTTAAGTCTTTTCTAATATCAATACTAAGCTCTTGTTGATTATTGCTAACAGAAGCGTTTGTTTTATCACTTTCTTTGTTTACAACTAAATTATCTATACTTTTAAGCGCATTTTCAAAAGTATTTTCAACATTTATTACAAAATCTTTAGTACTATCACAAATATTTGCATCACTTCTAAATGCACTACAATTTGGCACTGTTAAACTTACACTACCACGTCTAGACTCCGGGTATTGTTCATGGGAATTACCTGAAATTCTTATGCATCCGTCCTCCTCATAACACGATCCAGAATCGAAATTCTCTATTCGAACAAGAATTGGACTTTTTTTGAACACCTTTTTAGGTCTATCTTCTTCAGAGGTAAAGCTAAACTGATTGGAGTATTTGTGCGATTTTTCCACTGGTGGTTTCAAAGTTTTTTGTCTTTGATTAAACAATCTAGCTGAAGATGCCATTGCCTCTACACAAGATTCTCGTCTACTTGCATAATGTTGACGACCTTGACGTACGAGCTCCTCGTCAAGACTAAAAAACAAAATTATAAATTTTAAGAAATTAAAACATCAAGAAAGTGGTACAAATTTCTCTCAAAGTAAAAGATTTTATTCAAACAAAAATTATTTTTGTAGCACTTTAAACTAAAAAAAACAAAAATGAACAAATCGCCTCACCTCCCCCTAGAAAGAGAGTAAATTAAATAACAAAAATTAGGAAGCCACCCAGTTAATGCGCCGTATTCGTAAACAAATGGGACCCTAACACGTCTCCCAGCTGTCTCCACAACTGGTGAAGATTTTTTTGTTTTATTCAATGGTTAGAAATGTTTTTATGCCATGTTAAATCTATCTCGTGCTCTTCTTGGCTAGAAGCCTCGTAGCATGGAAATTAAGAAAAAATTCTGTAAGAAATAAAAAAAATTATTAATAGCCTCCTGCTGTTCGTATGGTTGCATTCCCTTTACTCTGTGAGAAGTGCCTATTTCGCTAACCCCTGGGAAGTAACATAAGACTCAATGCTCAGGAGCGCGAAATTTTAGTCCCCACCCGAGTGGGATAAGAACATTTTTTCTGGAGTGAACGTACAGGGACCTCCACAGCGCACAAAAATGCGGCGTTATACCGTGTTAGTAAACTAACCGGCAAGGGAAATCCCTAACCGAGCGAAATAGGAACAACTTGAGATGATTAGATCTTGTACAAGATGTTCAGGTTCTAATAGGAAGGCAAAAAACTCGGATCACTTAAGAAAAGTTGAGAGATTCGGATAAAGATGTGCTGAAGCGATGCTGAAGAGGTTATAGTGAGCCACATCAGGGAAGAACTTGTTTCTAAGGGTCGAGATGGCCTCCGCAATCCACCAAAGAGATGAATTAACCGTCAAGGGGACAAGTTGGAGCGGAGCAAAAGGCAGGTCTGGGAGATCCCCCTGCTCATAAGAAATCCATTGGGTGAAGATTGGTATACCAGATTGTTAACGAGCCAGGAGCACCTCCCAGGGAGGAGATTCCTTCTTCTAGATGAACACCACCGCAATTAACGGGTTTGAGGTTCTGTAGTTTTGACGCCCACGAGGCACCTCCGCCCAACATGTCTGGCCACTGTATTAATGTAAATATGATGATGGAAAAAATTTTGTAGCAGAGGAACAAGCCAGCGTACAGCATGGCAAAGGCATTGGGCACTCGACACCTAATTCAGCCCGTTCAATTTCTAGGGAAGAACCCATATGGGAGGGAAACCCAATCAAAACAATCAGTCTATTGTGCTTCATAATCACAGGCAACAATAACTAATGATATATTTGACTTTCGCAGTATTGGTCTAGAAAGAACAAAAGTAGGGTTCTCGGGTTTGATCAGGGGTCATTAGGAGTCGCCTGGAGGGCGCTTCTAGGATCGAAAGAGCATGGTTGTGATAGTTACCCACGGGTGATCGGTTGAAGATTTTCAGCCGGGCGCATTGGCGGATCATCTTCGGCAAGTGGTATCAGTTCAGGACCGGAAAAAGAAAGCGAAGAA
Source organism: Trachelipus rathkii (assembly GCA_015478945.1). Taxonomy (NCBI): domain Eukaryota; kingdom Metazoa; phylum Arthropoda; class Malacostraca; order Isopoda; family Trachelipodidae; genus Trachelipus; species Trachelipus rathkii. The sequence goes on from JABUQX010087293.1 coordinate 52,457, forward strand.
ACCGTTGAGAAACTGGGAGATAACGGCTGGAAGCGGTCGTGTAGGATATATTTTTTGAGTAATTTCCAAAAAACACAGCCGAAGCCCCCACCCCTCTTTCCGTCTTGGAACCATCGGATGTAAACCGATATATTTAGTTTGCTATGACCTCCCCATGGGGAACACAAATCCCTGGAAAAGGTTGAAATGTTCGCGGCCAACTGGGTGCTTCGGGATTGTGCATCGATTGCCTTAGTTGAGTGAAAGCGGATACGGCATGTTCAATGCCCAGTTCATGCAGAGGATTAAAGGTCAGGGTTGAGGGTGGGGCATGACATGCAACCCACTTTGAATGGGTTAGAGGTGAAATGTTGCGGCATAGAGTTGAATCCGCTCCGAAAAAAAATGGGGGGCCGCTGGTTCTCTGTAGTAAAAAGCGTGGTTTTTTTTGGAAGTAAGGTCTAGGGGAAAGCGAAGGATGGAAGTAACCAACCCCGGCAAAAGACAATAAGACTGGGTATGGGATTGGACGCACTCTATAATAGATGTCAAGGCCCATATTGGGCCCCTGGAGGAACCCTGATGAAACGGAAATGAGCGAATTGGAGGTAAATAGGTGAGCGAAACAGAGTTTGAAATATGCAAAATTTTGGTGGCGATAACCCTCCATAGGGAGAGGGATATGAGGTAGTTTGAGCAAGGTTAATCACTTTTCCTCCCTGTGGTTAGCAATTAACCTCACCCAAGAAGAAGTAATCGAGGAAGAAACGAAGGAAATGCTCCCGTGGCTCATTCTAAAATTAAGACTAGAGTCCTGGTTGGCTGCTGAATGGGTCGTCAAGGTTGAGGAGCGGATGGGGTTCAAGTCCCCGATAGAATGGTTTTTTCTGAGCACCATAAAGTTATGGACTAGAACATTAGCTTCTATGTTAGTCTTATGTTGATTTTTTGTAGGCTCGAAGCGACAACCGAGTCATTGGAAATAATGCCAGTTATTGTAAACAGAGTAAAAATCTGGATAGTGATGTAAAGATTGGTGTGTGGGGTAGGCATTAGGATTTTTCTGATCTACCACCACTCGAACCCAAGTCTTGAGGGCTGATTTAGGGGATGCTCTCCGGTGGAGAAAGATAACTAATCCCGAGAGGGAAACAGATTTCTAAGTGCTGATACAAGCTCTTATTGTAAGAGAAAATGAAAGAGTAAGTTTTGTAGATGGGGAGGGCTACGTCCTCCCTTGGGATGACACTCATGCGAAGAGACAGGGACAGAAGGTGCCGAGGAATACCGCGTACAGAACACGGCGAGATAGGTAAGCGGAAGCCATCGAGAGAAAAAAATGTGCAGAAAAGAATGGGAAGGGAGATATACGAACGTGAACATAGACGTAATACGACGAATATCCTGATCTAAGGTAGCGGGGATTTGGTTTACGGAGGAAAAGCAGCCTCGCTACGCGCAAAGGTATCCCTGTATGTTTTCGCGCTTGCTGGGAGGTATGATCCCGAAACGCGTCTTCGCTTCAGATTATCATACACACGGAGATGTGTGAGGGAAAGGACCACAACTTGAGATCGAAGTGGTGGCGAGCTGAAGTATGGCGCAATCGCACTGCTATTAACGATTTGAGAGTTATTGCGCCCTCATACATGAACTGAGTGTAGTGATGTGCTAAAGTAGGAATAGAACAGGGCGATAAAGAAATCGGTTCTAACCACAGCCCAGAATTTGGGATGTGGAAACTGAAGACCGCACCGGACGTTGTGAGGTTGGTGAAATGCCGCCAATCGGACTACTCTCATAGTTATAAAGATAAACCAAATAAAAATAGGCGGATAAGAAGAGCAACACGATTGCTCAATGTACCGCTATACAAACAGTGCACGATGATCGTAAGCAGCTTCCTCAATAACAGTCCAAGACAAAGATTGCTCTGGGAATTAAATCATGTTCTAAGACAGAGGGTGGGTAAACAACAACAACGAGGAACTTGAATACTAAAAGGTGCCACTTTACGTAGGAGAAAACAAGAGGTAACATGAAAACCCGGTTCAACTGTGAGGTAACAGGACATTGAAGGATATAAAACTGAGGAGTTAGAGGGAGACAATACAAGGGAATGAGGCAAGCCTCTTTCAGACATTGTATAAAGGCGCCCTAAGGTAACCAAGCCGAAGAAGTAAAGGCGTTTCCGATCGAGAAATCAACAGTGGACAATCCTTCAGCCCTTTTTTGAATATCATAATCACGCACATTTATCGGGAATGGGGTTGCATAATTGGATAAAAATAGATGGAAACTTTGTTTTTAGGGAGGACCATATTTGTGGAAGGCATAGTGAGCTTGGGCCCTCACGAAGATGCAGTGTGGGGATCCAAGACAACGAGACCGAACTGCCCAGATGCCGAGAAGAATCTGCAACCCCAATATAGTGATAAGCCCGTGAATTGAAGGTGGGGACGAAAACCAAATTTGATAGTCATAAAATGCCATTGGAGTTGACTAAATCGTCTAGATTAGGTGAAAGGATGAGTGCTACGTCGAATCTCTCGCGATTGTTATTGGCTATTCCATGGGGTGTGCTCTGACGCAGAGGGAGTAATAGAGTTAATTATGGGGATTGAAGATGGGTTATGTTAGTATACGGGAAGGAAGACAGGTGTATGTATCCTTACCTCGAGATTTGGTAGGAGTTCCAGAGATAGGGAGGTTGGGACAGAAATGTGAAAATATTGTGGCCCAGTATAGATGAAATTACTAGAGGGAGAACAGATGCATGCAGAGAGCCGCGGAAGGCCCGACCAGCCTCCAACCGCATATTCTATTTAATAAAGCTGGATTAGAGTGAGAGATTGAGATTCGGGAATTTTGGTTAGGGTGCTGAGTCATTAAAAGCAGGGATGTGGTATGAAGTGAGCATCTTTGGAGGAAGTATCCCAATGGAGTTTTCGCGCGCGTCGGGCACGAGGAAGCCGCGGCGCTCCAGGTTACCTTGTCATTTATACCCCTTAGTATTTTTAGGAATAGGGGAAGGGGGCGTGCGTGTAGGACCCTTTTTCTGCTGTATAACATGTTGGTAGAATAATCTGGCGGTATAGAATTAATGGTTGTGATAAGTTGTGCTTCTCAGTGTCCGTGGGTAGGGAACGGGGTATATGATTTCAAAAAAGGATTCGGGATCTCACATATTTTCGGGAGGTCTGATACGAAGGAGCTGCGGTCCCCAGAAGTGGTTCGCTGAGGGGACTGGTTGGGTGGAAAGTACCCCACCGGCTGGAGTTGTCGCGCTTGCGTGGGATGCGAGGGGAACTCTGGGATGTGGGGAGTCTAGAAATCGATTTATATGACATCTCGAAACCACAAACTCGTCTGCCCATGGACCCCCGGGAAGTTAGTGAATCCGGAGGAAAATGCAGATGAGAGAAGAATCAATTATGTGTCTTGAAGGTTTTTAATGGGATTTTACGTTCTCAGGCGATTCCGTAAAACTGATAAGGTATAATAGGGAAGCTTTGCTATTTAGGTAGGGGATTTCATTAAGGTATTGAGTGTAGTTTATGGTTGCGTGTGTGGTGGTAGTTCTGAATTGGGAATCAAAATAGTTATTCGCTGATCAGACCCGACTATGTTTTATAGGACTGATCGCGGTGAAGTATAGAAATTAGGTACATGGGTCCCAAATGGTTTGTTAATTTGAAGATAGTGATAGGATTAATTGGACCCGGGGAGTGACGACGCAGGTGTGATAGTGATGCTTTACCCGTTTCGTGATAGGAATTATCCAATGTTTGATCTCAATGGGGATGTGCGTCTATCAATGGACGATTATTGAATAGCCACGAGGGGTGGAAGAGGGATGGCGAGCTGCCGAATGGTAGATTGCCTTTTAAGGTAAACTAGATAGGAGAATTCGACGTTGGAGAGAGGAAAGACGGTGTTGAGAGTTTGTGTTTGTGCTCCAAATCATAGATTTTATACAACCTACATAATTTAAGCTTTTCATGATGATTTTTGGCGTTCTGATGTGCAGGAGGAATCTCGCAAGGAGATTCTGTGGAGTAGGATTTCCAACGGGCTTGATAAGCGATAGGTAAGATTTTTCCGTGTCCAAGTTTGAACGGTAGGGGTATGTAAAAGGTAGTTGGATTTGAAAAGTCCACGGTTGCGCTCAGTATAAAGAAGTAAGGTATAATGTTGTTGTATCCGTTAGAGGCCAGATCTCACTCGTCCGCCGCGCAGTGCTGGACAACTTATGGTGTCGATGTGCAGCCAGCTGGAGCAGTGTCTGGCAACGAACATAATGACAGCATTCCCCCTTAAGGTGAGTTGTATGAGGAGGAAACCGCAGGTGGTGATTGGCAGGAGTGTAGTTAGGAAAGTTGTGAATGGCAGGAAAGGTTTGCTGGGTGGCCATTATAAAAATCCCGTTGGTGACCGTGTTAAGAATGAGGATATAGATCGCGGTAGCGTAGCTTACAAGTGCTCCTTTAGCTGGCTGAGCCGCTCAGCTTACATCAGAGGGAGTTAAGGTTGCTGCTCATGTGTCTGACTGGCGGACTTGACACTGTGTAGGATGAGTATTGCTTATGGTACTCGGAAGACTTATTGGTCCGGTGAAAGATAGGTCAACTGTATCCACTAAATCTTTAAAGGATATACGCCCCCAGATCGTTTCCTGTTTCATACTCCGGACCTTCATTGGAGCGGGATCCATGCTTTGAGTAAGAGAGCGAAGGAATTTTGAGAAACTCACAACAATTGAGGAATTACCGTGATTAGAAAGAGTCTGATTTGTTGGTGTGAAGAAGGGGTAACATAGAGAAAATAACAACTGAAAGTATGTTTGAGATGGTTTGGTCATGTGCAAAGGATGAATGATAGTAGGTGGTTAAGCGAATGTATAGTGTATAGTGATGAATGTGTTGGGAACCGACCGCTGGGAGACCGAAGAGAGAGAAAGTGGATTGAATCGGTGAACGAATGTCTGAAGGAGAGAAATGTTGAGTTTGGCAGAGGCGAAGAAGAAAGGTGCAACATAGGAGAGAATGGCGGGGTTTTGTATGGGGGTATGGTTGTTTCGGGGCCCCCCCCCAACCCCTTTGGGGGCCAAGGGATGAACCTTACACTGACCGATAATTACCATAGGTGAGGAAAGGTCGGCCGGCGTCTCCGTGGAAGCTTTAAGTGGCTCGAGAGATTTTTCTGTCTGTTGACGAGTTCTCACTAATTAATGGTACAGAGGGGCAGGTAAGGCTGGGCTTTCCTTTCGACTTTTGTCACATATCTTCTACTGCTTTTCTTTTCCGATTGCAAGACACGCACCTTACCCCTTCAGGTCTTCGCGCGGGCAAAGAGGAAGATAAAAGAAGAGAAAGAAGAAAGAAATAATATATAGTAAGATAAATTTAGATTAATAATAATAATAAAATAAAACAATATTTTTATATCAATCAATAATATATATTTAATAATATATAATAATATTAATAATAATAATAATAATAATAAAAGCAAGTGGAAAATAGGTCGAATAGAAAGAGGGTATCGGTTCTCATAGACTTTTAATAGCAAAATATTTTCGAGTTCCTTCATAAGTTTAAGTTGGACTCTCTTTTTCTCCAATTCTTCTTCAGATAACTCTCCTTCTTCAGCACTTACTTCGCCCACTTCCTTCTCAGAGTCTCCAGGAGACTTTCCTTTCACTCTGCTATTAAAAATTTTAAATTTAAACATGGATTAAAATAAAATATAAATACTATTTTTATTTCAAGTTATGAAATTAATTATATATTAACATTTGGAATTTTGATCCGAAATTTTTTTAAATGCAATTTTAAGCAGAATAAATGGCTTTAATTAATAAACGTTATGTATCGTCGTAAAAAATGTACCTCATGAATAAAAGGCTAATCATGAATAAAATATATATCTTTATATTAAAGATTAGTGGCCGAGATTATTTCAAAGTTATTAACTAATTTTCTAGAGACGACAGAACAAAATAGATCAGAATTGAGGGACTGTTATATTTTATTTTTAGTTTTAAATATTATTTTTACATCACTTATTATTATTTGAATTATTTCTTCGTACACTTCATATTATTTTATCCATTTAATTATTTACTCAATTTGAAACACGCAAAATGACTTAAATGTATACCATTAAAACTTTACAATCGAATACTCTACTCAAACTTCAAATTCAATTTAAGAAATAAATTGCTCATTCGATACGACAGTTAAATGGTCTATAAGAATGGTATGGTCCCTAGCAACGAAGAAATTTACGTACTAAACTTAGTCTTTCATTTTCGCATTGTCTTGACATAGGCCGATTTTATTAAAGAAGTATTTGCCAACAATAATAAAATGCCGGAAGACTGTAAAATCTGAGACAAATATAGTCTATAACATAGGAAGCAGATACGCTGTAATATATTAACTCCTTGGTTCTGGTGAGAAATCGCGGAAGGTGTGTGTGTGTATTTTCTGTTTCCGCGCGCGCAAGAAGCCACACGCTGAAGATAATCTTGTTCTCAATGCCTCAACGAAATTCTAAAAAGAGATTACATGGAAAAGAACATCCACTGGGTTACCATGTTCATAATTAATAGTAGGGGGAGATCTGTCTTTGACCCTAAATATTTTAAATTTAAAACTATAGGTGATCTAGAGCTAGCAGGTTAGAGACATTTTACTATCGCCCCCACAACTGAATCATTTATTGTAATTGCTCTAGTATTACAAACTACTATTATAAATGAGCCACAGATTATTCTTGTTGTATTGCCTGATGCAATGAAAGCGTGAACCCAATGAAAGGAATCAGGCTTACACTCTCTACCTCCTTTCCCTCCCCCACCGTTCATCAGTAGTGCCCTTCTCTCGACAAATGTGTAGTTTAGTCTAAGTCAAACGAAGAAAACAAAGCACGATAGGCAGCCAGATAGCAATATAATATTAATATAATAATGGAAAGATAATATTTATAATAAAGAGTCTTTATATAACATAATATCGATTGATTAATGAATTAATAGATAATAACTAATTAAATAAATAATAATTAATAATGAGGTTGAGGATTTGGTTAGGGTGTTGATGTATAAGAAGGAGCGCGATATTTGAAAGAAAGTAAACATTTCATAAGCGGTAAGGTCTGTGGTTTCGTGCGCGCTGTAGGGACAGGTCCTCGAGGTTGGTGTAGTTTCTTTAAAGACAATAGAATCATTTGTACAGTGGAGCCACCGTGGCACACAAAGTGTCTAGGTGGTTAAACTCATTGTTGATTATAGTAAATGTTGGATGAAGTTAAACAGAGAACGGATGAATGCAGAGATTAGTGATAGTGTGTAGAGAAGAGTGTCTTCTGGTGAATGCAGAGAATAGTGGATGCGCAATGGGGGCAATTTAAATCGTTCTCGGCTGTGAGGATTTACAAGGCACTAGAGTCTTCTTGATAGTAAATTGGCAACGGTAGAAAGGTACCTTGATGCCGTTGCAATAAGCGCGGCTGAGGTTTAGAGTATTGTTGTACCTGTGATAATGCTATAGGTTAAAACTATAGTCTGGAATAAGTGGTATAGATCTAAGTAAAATGTTTCCAGATGTACAATCTTAGGGGTGTGTTGGGTGAGAGAGGAAATGATAAAATGAGGATGAAAACGTATTTGAGAGTTTGTGATGTTGAAGTAAAGGGGTATATGAGAGGAAAATAAAAAAAGTTAAGGTTCGAGAATGGTTTTGGTATGTTGGAATAAGGCAATGCGATATAGCGTTGGCTAAATGCTCTGTCGCATAGGATGTGGTGCAAGTGTGCTTGGGAATCGGACCGCTAGGGAGAGTACCGAAGAAAAAAATGCGCATTCAATCCAGTAAGAATGGGAATGCCGAGAAAGAGAGACAATGGAAGTTTTGGCAGAGGCGAGATGAAAAGGGCTCACATACGTAGAATGAATGGTGGTGTTTTGGGGTTTTGTGAGGGGGATTTGGCCATAGTTATCGGTTGTTTGGGCTTCTCAGAGCGCACACCTAGGACGCAAGGGGTAAACTCTTGAAGCCGCCACCATTGACCGAGATGGCCATTCTAGCGAGGTCCCCACGTGTCGACCTGACCGGAACGCAAACCCTAGGGGATCAGTAGATCGCATCAAGGGTAGATGCAATATTTCACTGGGGGCTCGCGAACGAGTTCTATTTGTGGACCTCCCCTCACTTGCATATAAGGCTATAAGGGAGAGGGGGGTTTAAGGGTTGGGCTTTCTTTTCGACTGGTGTCATCTTTAACTTTTTCCTATCTTTTTCTGGTTTCGGTGCATGGTCACACAGGACCCAAACAGCTTTTTAAACCGCCGAGGTGTGTGACGTTAATAGGTTCGTATTTGTTCGCGCACGAGAAATGAGCCTCGAGGGAGACTCTACAGATTTCAGACACACAAAGTTAATACATCTGTAGTAACTCTCCTAGCGCCCCAATTGTGTCTACGTAGATCTGCCTCAGATTCGTAGCGACGGTGTCTCTTGAAAGAGGTTGTGTTTTCTTGAAGTCAGGACTTGAGGTGTCAAGCGACGTCCGGGCGCTAGCTTGCTCTCCGCTTTCCAGGACGGGTTAGCTACTCACGAATACAGAGAGTAAAGCTGACTGGAGAGAAGATGAACGCGCAAGCAAAGGAATAGTTAAGAGGGTAAAGTAGTGGAAGACTGTGAGATGTTAAGTATACAGTAGTAGTTTATTAGTCGTAGATATGTGTAGACCGCATCACTATTGTACGTGAACGCCTAATCGCTCGCAATAGAGTCGCGGGGTGAAACCAGAGGCGCCCCTCCCCCATGTTCTCTTGAGGGCTGTCTACTAATACAAAGGGCAGTGCATCGATTACCTTGTATCAGCTGGGGGGGTAGGCGTATCGCCTCATACAGCTAAGAGGAAAAAGTGTTCTCGCAGGATCTAAGCGAATCGTAGTTCTCTATGGAATGGCTCATTGCGTAGCACAATCGCAGTTGTTCGCATGTGGAGAGTTTTGTGGCTCTCACGAACATTTTTTATGTTTACTGTTAAAAGTGACCAAAGATTTTGTGATAGTCAATAGGAGAGACGAGAGAACTATCGAAAAGAAGATGGGGAAAGTTAAGAAGTGGTGCTTGAGAGAAGGGAGGAGCATTTGTGAAGGTTGGGATTTGGTTAAGAAAATGGAAGAATTCACAAGGCTGTAGCAGAAGTCCACATTTTGCAATACAGGCCGGACTCCACTCCTCCCAGTCGGGACTAAGTTTTTCAAGATGCGAGGGCCACCGTGACCTTGAGGGTATTGTAACCTTCCGCAGCTTTGGCGCTCACAGAGAATCTCCACTCATGCCCAACCAGTCTCCCCAGCAGGAGGAAACCCTGACGGATGACGCTCCGTGCAAAATCCGTGCGTAAGGTGGTGTTCCGAACCAGCTATATCCAGTGGAGGTGTCGTCTGTTAGTTTGCCTGCCAGTGGCAGCACATTTGGCTTCTGCACCACTCGATGGTTATCCCCGGAACACCCATATGGGAAGGGACCACCAGAAGGCTATGTCCCTCTTATTATTTGAAACAGAGTGATGAACTTTTGGACGATGAAACTAAGGTCGTGCCGTGCCAATAGAGCCCTTCTAGTCTTATAAGACAGTATAATTACGGTCTGGTGAGAGGTTGATACAGCCATAACAAACGCTATCAATCTTCCGAGAAAATGGACGTATAGGTCGTCAGGGTGTGGGAAATGGCGAGATCAGGGAAGAAAGCTAATGCTCCCACTTCGTCACTCATCTTGAAGCCATCAGTGTAGACAGATCTCGAGTCTTTGTGGGGACATAAAGGAACCTCTCAACTTTCGCCCGATGTGCTTCAGCTTTGGTTAAGGACTGTATCCCGAAAAAGACAGTATGGGCGGATAAATCTATTTCGCATTAACGTTGTCGAAAGTGTAACGCAAAACCGATCGCAAAGGGAGGCCGAGGAAATTACTAATAGGAGTCACAACCGCAGCGAACTGCCAATATAAAGAATTTTGGCGGAAACTCTCAATTAAAGGAGACAAGGCTGAGGAGGCAGGGACTTGATTACGGAGGAATAAGGAGCACATGAGCTGTTCTCTCCGCAGGGACAAGGGTATCATCCCAGTCTTCACATGTAGACTCTCATCCGGCGATGATCGAAATGCATCTGTTGCAATGCTCAAACACTTGTTTTGAACAGGGGCAAGGAGGCAAAGATACGATAGGAAGGTCTGCCCATATATGGCACAGCCATAATCTAATTTAGCTCTTACGAGCATGTTATAGAGGAGCAGCACATCCATCCTGTCCGCACCGCATGACTTAGATGTGAGGTGAAGCAATAGTTCCAGCTATCGGCAGCAACTAGTTTTAAGTTGATTAATGTGAGGAAGGTAAGGTGATCATCGAGCAACAATCTCAAGAACCTTACCATACGATGGAGTTTTACCCAAGTGACTTACAGTGCAAGATCATCCACATAGTGAGCAACGGATTGGGTTGGGGATTGTAGCGACCACTCCGTTGACGCCTATAACGAAAAACAATACGCTGCCTTGCAGCACCCATTATTGCATGACAAAATGTCTGGAAAGAGTGGTGCCGCACCGAACCTGAAATGAACGATCAGACATGAGGGTTTGAAGGAAATGAGAAAGTTGTCCCCTGAGGCCCAGAGAGTGAAGGTGTGCAGAACCCCCACCCTCCACGTGGAATCGTACGCATTTTCTAGATCAAAGAAACGGGTCAGGGTCAATTTATGAGAAGCGACAGCCTTACGCACATCATGGTCCAAAAGAAGGAGAGCCTGGAGAGGATACCGAGTAGAGCGGTGATAACGAAAATCAAGTTGATATTTAGAAAATGAATGTAGCTGTTCCAATGTAAGAATGAGACTGGAAGCCACCATTATCTTCTTCAACTTGTATATGTTGAAAGTTAAGGAGATGGGTTGATGGTTATCAGTTCGGTTCGGTCCTTCACAGGTTTCGGAATTGGGACGAAATAAGCTTTCAACCAAACAGGAGGGAAGACACCCTCCACCCAGATTCCGCTATATAAGATAAGGAGAAAAGGCGAGGCTGTTGAGTGAATATGCCGTATTATATGGAATGAAATGCTTTCAGGGTCAGGACCGTCCTTACAAAGCTTTAGTGCTTCCTGGAATTGAGCTCTCGTAAACAGTTTGCTATAAGAGGGGTCCTCTCCAAAATAAACTGAAAAGTCCGGAGTCTCCGCTCGTAAATTATACGATCTAAAAGGTTCTGGATATCGGGATTCGTTCGAGCAGGAAGCAAAGTGAAAACCCAGCTCATCAGCAACAATTCCCGGAGCAGAGAATACATCAGATGGTTGTGGTCCATATACAATAAGTATAGGCGGATCCTTATGGTACTTTAGAGAAATTTTACGCACAAGCTTATAGAGAAGATAAAGGTGGTTGGAATAACCACTGTATTTCCTTTTGCTCAAAAAAAATTTAATTACAATTGTATATATTTATTCAAATTTAACTAAGCTTCCCTTCATTCTTTATTAGATTTTACAAAGTTCAATCCATTATTGAATCGGAAATAATTTCACATCTAGCCTCTGGCTAGATTAAATTCATTTAGGGCATTGATAAAAGCCTTCAGTTATATATGAAAATATAAACATTTTCATAAATGTATTGGCATCTACTACTTAAAGAAAGAGAGAATATTTAAGTCCATATTCTTTTTTCTCTACATTTCCCTCATTCCACATTACTACAAAGACATGGACCAAGGCATCAATCACCATGCTCGTAAATGGTGGGACATCACATTCTAATCTATCTTTGGGCAAATCTCCCATCAACTATTGAGTTGGCCTTGTATGGAAACTTATCTACCAATTATAGCAATCATTACGATCTTCTTAAAAACTTAACTGATCTGCACCATCAATATAAAAGTACTTCTCTAGTAAAGCATTTTTAAAAACGATTTCTTTTACTAAAATTGGGGTTTCATTTCTATGAGGTAATGTTTTTGAGCAGCAGTGTAAGATGGCAGATCAGATAAATTGAGATGTTTAATTAAAAATAATATATATATCTTTCAGATTTTTATTCCTCCCACATTACCCTTAAAATTTCAATTATATCATCTAAAAATGGTAAGGAATTTTGCCCAAAAATAGGCCTGTTTTGGTAAAGACTATCTTTCATATTATTTTCATATTTGTATTGATATAATCATGAAATTCCTTGATTTTGTAATATTTGTAAATGCCTCTATCTGAACATTCTTTTGAATTTCTGTGATTAGTCATAGTACTTTCAGGTTTTCTTAATGCAAATTTTTCTTTAACTCTTAAAAAATCCAATGGCCACTTTATATTTTTATTTCATCCAATCTGACACAGAATGTATGAGCTTGTCTGATGAACTTTCTTGTAGTTGGATGGTCATCACTGGGTTTACTTTTTATAATTTCATCTTTTTCATCATCTAATTGTATTTCTATCATTGCTTGCTCAGGCCAATAAGCTTTGTCTTTATACAAAAATTCTGGGACCAGCTGCTCCATTTATATTATTGAAAGAACTCATTAAGAGATATACCTTTAACTTGCTTATATCTGCGATATATAGCTTGCCTAAGAGTACACTATACATGACTTATATTTTATTTGTGAACCTACTATAGTTAAAACTATTAGATGTTACAATCTTTAAATACTTTTTTGATTCATATCTTATATATAATTGTTAAACAATACTCACTAAATCTATCCAAAAAATCTCTTGGCTTATGTTTTACAATAATATCTAATTCATCTTTAAAAAATTTGGTGAAGAAAAAGCAAAAATTTTTCCAAATCAATTCTATCTAAGGGTAGTTAACATCAAATTTTTGTTTAAATGGGTATCAGGCTGGTTATTAGGTAACACCAAATATGACAAATATATTTACATCAATTTCTCCAATGAATCTTATATATGCTATGCAAGCATATGCAATTAGTGAGCCATCTGAAAAAATGAAATGTAGCTCATACACTAATTTATACATTATAGACAATTTCGCATTATATTGCAACCTAAGACTTGAAAAAATCATTAGCTTATTAAACATTCACTATAGCCATCTTTATGTAACTTCTTTTTATAAATCCTTATTCAGATTCATAAAACGAATTAACTTTATTTATCACATAAACGTTTTGAGATATCATTTATATTTTATTAAAGCGGCCATACTGGGCTGAAATAAAATCAAGTGGATCATATAAGGAAAAAATATGCAAAACTGAGTATGGATTCTATTTTGATCTTTACTTTATTTTGTATCATGCAACCTCTAGCTACACAATAAATCTATTATTTGCCGTCCAAGAGCTATGAACCAGAAGGTTCCCTAGTTATAGTTCTAAAATAGTTCCAGAAGAAAAAGTTTTATATTCTTTAAAAATCTATTGAAATTCTTATACTAAGCAAATAATTTATCTAAAAATTTCCGTGAATTACTTGCTACTTGATGAAGATATAAAAGGTATTTATTCTAAAGAATATTTTTACATTTCTTTTATAAAAACTGCATTTAGCCTCATTTTCTGGATTAACAAATGATTTACCTAGAACAATACATCAACATAAAAAAATTTCTAAGATTTATATCTTTTGGCTAGATTACTGAATTTTCTGCTTCAATTACATTTGTAGTTATATTTTAAAACATAATTTTGCAATAAGAAGGAGAGCTCACACTCACAAATATATACTTATTATGTTAAATTATTTTTATGAGAAACATTTTTTAAAAACCTTTATCAATATTCTTCTGGAGTTTTATCTAAATTAAACCATCTGAGGAACCCAATAAGAAGACCCTGATAATCAATTTAAACTTATCAAAGTACCTGTAATTTGATAAAACTTACTTCTATATTCTTGCAAATGTAATCATATTTTCTTTTCTGAATACCTTAAAAGTTATTGCCTTGTAGATTGAATAAATATAGTCTGGACCATGTGAAAGTAAAAAAAATTTTAAGAATGGTGCAATTAGATTGTAATATACACAATGAATGCTTTAACACTCAATACTTATTTGGGTAGGTGAAGTTTCAAATTTTCCAGTTACTGTAAAATATGAAGTCCAGTTTGTTTAAAATTTCAGATTTCTTTAAAACAATCCTTATATTTTCAAAAAAAATCCTATTTTAACATTTCAGCGTATTATCCAAGTATACTTAACAAAAATATCTTTATCTTATCCAAAAATTTTACTATTTAATGAGTACAGTACTTGCTAAAGCTTAGATTTTTGATTATTAAGAAAAATAACATGATTTTTCTTTTTATAAAATGATAAGAGTTATTGATTAAAGTTTCTTTCTTCAATGTTTTTCAACCTTATTATTCACTTTAAATCTTTTCTACACTGTCACAAACTTGTTATGGATTCTCTTTAGAAAAAAATCTCTTAAGCCGTATATTTTCAAGAAAAAAATTATCATCTTCTTGATATTGGTTTTATGACATCTTAAGCTCATAAATGCTGGGCTACCATCTTGGTGTTGAACCTTGTAAAGCCCATCCAAATGAATTAACTGCAAAAAGATAGTTATAATGACCTTCACATACATGCTATGGAGTTTATAAACAATTACTCTGTTCAATCCATATTGCAAACCTATTTTGTTGATTTTATGACAGTTGAAGAGGCACAATGATCAAAATAATTCTTAAATCCATATTATATTCTTTGTAGAATGGAACTCATCTTCTATTTTAAAGAGAGCCCAATTTTCTATTGCAGATAATAAAACATATAATTTATTGGTTTTCACAAAATTGAAATCTCAAATAATCATAAAATTATATTTACATTGTATTTTAAAGAATTAAAATTTATGATTGTCCATACATGTGTTGTAATATATCTACTATCTTTATGAGGTTTCACCATATGACAGACCAATTCTTGTGAGCTTATATTTAATCCATATAAACATAGCCTGAAGATATGTATACTAAAACCCATGTATGTCTTAATCACTTTATTCATTTATAACTGGATTTTAACTGGCACCGCAGGATAAAATAGCTTTTCTTTAACTTACTTATTGTTTGAAAGTTCTTTTTGCCTCATTATTCCTGATTCTTTTGACTCTGCTTTTTATTTTTATCTTCTAAATCACAATGAGTGCTGCTGAAGAGCTTGAGCTATTTTGTTCTTTCTTTGTTGAACTATCATTTTCTTTTTCTCTATGGAGAATGTTAGATGTTGCATAATATTTACATCTTTACATTATGATTCTGACGCTCTTTTACATTACTTTTACTATAAGTGATTTGATCTGAACACTTAAAGCATATTTATTTGTCTTAATGAATTTGTTATTTCATCTTGGCTTTGTTTTTCTACAATTTTGCATTTAATTTGCATTTGCATTTTAATGGAAAATATACAATATGATATTATATATATATATATATTATATATATAATATATATATATATAATATATATAAAAATAATATATAGTAATATATAATTATAGATATATTATTATAATATATAATATATAATAATATATTATATATTATAATATATATAATAATATATATATATATAATATTAATAAAAAAATAATAATATATATATATATATATATAATATATATATATATAATATATATATATATATATATATATATATATATATATAATATTATATACTATAATTTTTAAATTATATATATATATATACTATATTAATATATATATTCTAATTAATTATATAATTATATATATAATAAATATAAATTATAAAAATAAAATAAAATAAATATATAATATATAATATAATAATAATAATATATAAAATAAATATAATATTAATATAACATAATATATAAATAATATATATAAATATAAAAATATATATATATTAATGAATGGAGGGTGATGTAGTTCCGTAGATGGGGGAAGTATAGTTGTTTTAGACCCATTTAAAATATAAGGAAAATAGTAGAACTGGAGAAAAAATGTAGGGAAAAAACAATATAAGAAGGAATAGCTTAATTGGACCATATAACTTTGATGGACGAAAGGATTTATATACTATCCTAGAACTGTAAAATTAGAATAGAATATTACAGTAGAGAGAGAAGAACAAATAATAGTGCAAATGATAAAACTCCTCCGATCTGTTGTTTGCACTTCTAAGAATTGTAAAGAAAAGATTGAAGAGAGAATAGGAATTTAAAAAAAAAAACAGAAATAATAGGTAGCCATTCCTATAGACCTAAGAAAGCCGTTTGATTTGGTACCAGACGCAAGACTTTGGAGATGTTGGTGCAGTGTACTGAGTGGAAGGAAAGGGGACTGAGGGAGAGCAAATATAAGCTTGTAAAGCGTGTGTGGAGGTGTAAAGTGAGAACTGGATGTAAAAATGAGACAGAAATGGTTTGAGGTGGGACGGAGGTTCAGACAGGGTAGTGTAACCTGGCTCCCTTACTCTATATAAGCTTACTTAGAGTGTAGTGATCAGAAGTTAAAGGGAGGAAATTTTCGAAATCTGGCATGTGATTATAGGCGTTATGAGGATGACGTTTGGACTGTTGAGTTGGGAGGAGGGAGTATTGAAGAGGACTTACGAAGAAGTTTTGAGAAATTTGAAGGAGAATTGTTTAGAGAATGAATAATAAAAGACAGTATGATATGAGAGGGGATAGAAGAGGATGAGAGAAGAAGTGAAGATCGTTTATTGAGGTCATGAAAGGATTTGAGAAAATGTGGACAGTTGTTACCGTAGGTGGAAAAACGAATAAGTTTACACAAAGAAAAGATGTGTAACGGGAAGATGGAGGCAAGAATTGGAAAAAATACGGAAAGAACAAATAGAGAGGCAGAAGTTAATTTCAATTAGAAGGATCGGGTGATGGATATAAAAGTGAGAAGATTATAATTTGATAAGCATACTTGGTACCCACATTTGACATAATGGGAGCAGAAACATGGAGATTTACAACAATAATAGGAAAAAACGATCTACGAAGCTGCTGAAATGAAGGTGTTTGAGGACGATCAGAGGGAAAAAAGAACGAGGGAGATTAGAGTGAAACAGAACCGAAATGAGATTAGGAAGGGAGTTGGTGTGTGCTGTGTTGAAACAGGGATAAGAATTCGGACAAGAAAGGATGGTGAGATAAAGAGTGGGGAAGGCATATTTAGTATGTACGGAAAATGCCGGGGTATGAGAACGAGGTTCGGCGGTAGAAGTGGGTGGTGGGAGAGTGGAGGAGTATAGGCCAGAGAGAAGACCGGAGGGGAAGATGAAAAGATTGCGTTGGAGAGAGCCCTGAGAAGCATTGGCCTGCAACCCACCGATGCCACCCAGCCTGAAGAGAGGGAATGGATAAAAAATCATACTTCCCCTGAAAGGACCTGCGTGGAAATTGATGTTGTTTCCGCTGACAGGCTGTAGGCCATACATACAAGAACATGCGAATAGACAAATAAGTAAACAAATAAATGAGTGGAAATATAATATAATAATAGTATATAGTATATATGATAAATAAAAATATGATAGTAATAAATAATGCTATATAATAAATAAATATTATAAAAAGGGGTTGGTACTTTGTTACATAAATGAATGGTTTTATATATAAGTTTTCTATGTGTATATAATGCAAATAATTTACATGATATGTATAATAATAATAAATAATATAAATAATAAAATAAATAAATAAATAGAATCATGGTACTACTAAATCTCTAAGAATTATACTATAGCCAGTTAATAAAATAAACTATTTCATATAAATATTATATTGAAATTCTATAAGTCCCATATACATACATACTAAGATAAAGATGAATAATATCAAGGGAAGTTTTTAATAACTAGTAGATTCATAGATTATTAAATAGCACTACTATAATATAATAAAATACTATAATATAATAGAACTAATAATATAAATACAATAAAAATTAAAGACAATATATAAATATAATTAAAAAAATATAAATATAATAATAAATATAACTCATACCCTCACCTGATGAGAGTTAAATATAATTAATCTCTACCAATTAGTTAATCGTGAAAATATAGACTAATTAATCCTGTAAGCAGAAAAGCGGGTAGTATATAAATAAAGAGAATAAAACAAATAAGAAAATCTATTAATAAGGTAGGAAGAACCTCCCCTGCCCCGCTAGAATGTAATTTATTAATATTAAATAACTTAAATATAATATTCTACTATTTATGTATATATATATAGTTTCTTCCTTTATTGTTTAACTAGTCTTAAAAATTTATAGGTTACTGAAATTTTTATCTTAAAATTATATTTATAGATATTTTATCTAATATAAAAAAATATATTGTAAATAAATATAAAATTATCTATTCTTCTTTATTCTAATTACTAATATATGTATATTTACATTTCATTCACTATTCATTATTATTTAACTATAAATATAATATAACTAATTAATATTTATTAAATAGTAATTATTTCGTCAATAAAATCATATTTAATTGTACTCTAGCACACTTGTAGCTACTATTATTTTTTATTTATAGTTAAATAAATTTAATAAGGGGGTATAGTAATAATAATATTATTAGTGAGGTTGGATGGGACGAGTGGAGCCATGACCGCATGATGGGGGGTAGGGGGAAGTCTTATTCAACAAATTGCCTGATTAATTTTCACATTTCACCAATTTTTTTCTTTCGAGTTATATGAATGAGTAATGCATGGGAATACTAATTAAGTATATATATAGTAAGTAGCGTAGGCTTAAGGGTTAGCTTATGGTATTTATTATTTTACTACCCCAAATTTTTATTGATATATATTATAGATACAGTTCAGAATCAAAAGTTTAATTTTTTCTTTATTATTGATTGCAATTTTTTGTTTAGATTATTATAAGCTTAAAATCTGTTTTTATTAATTTTAAATTTAGCAGGAAGGATAACTGTAAATATTTGTTTTCAGGGCCTCCGAAAAATAATAAGTAAAAAATAAATAAAAACACCCACTCCGGCCCCTATATTAGTAATATATGGGTAGGGTGTAGGGTCTATTATAATTATTTTTTATTATTAATATTTAAATACCTCATATATTTTATTTATATAGTTATGTGAGTAAATATATATAATATAGGCATATAAGGCTGGAGATGAATAAGTATAATAGGGTATGGGGGGGGCTATTAATATAGGTAGGGGGGGGGTATCAAGGGTGTGGTGTATGTTACTTGGTATAGCTAAATCATAAGGGTGGATGGAGGGGGAGTGTAGTTGTTAAATGAGTATAAGTACATCTGTCCAGGACTGGGGAGAAAGGTGATGATTATATATTATATAACATATATGTGCCTAAATTTAAATAGTGTGATAATAGGCGCGATATTTAAAAATTGGGTGTTCCTATATTTTTACTATACAATTTTATAAAATGTTTGAGAATATATTATTGGACGAGTTCTGAAACTTCAATTTTGAACATTAATAAAGAAACAATTCAAAATTTTAGAACTTTTAGAAGAATATGTAGTATGAAAGGAAGTTAATATATCTATTATATCATATTATAAAAAGGTATAGTAAAAACATACGTAACGGGTAGGTAGATAGCCGTAGTGGGGTAGAGGGGTCATGGAATAGGTTTTTATTTTTTTGTAAGGGTAAAAAATTTTATTAAATATATAAGAAAAATTTATTCTGGATATTGTTATTTTGTAAATACAGTATACGAAGGGTCCTTATAAGCTTAATATGATATATTAGTTCATATATTAATTTAATTTATTATATTCGTTAATAATCAAATAATTAAGCAATAAATTTATTCTGATATTTTCACCACACCATTCATCATATAAAATTTCAAAGTATAGTGCTTTGTGATTCATAGAATGTTATAAGAAACAAATCCCTTCCCACAAGGTCACTCCATTTTATTCAAAAGATGATGAGCGGATGGGGATGCGATGGTGCCCGTTAAATGAGGATGCGATGCCGGATGCGGAGCCGTGGGTATATGTTAGGGTGCCCGGAATGTTCCGGAAATGCCGGATGCCGGAGAGACTGAATGTATATGTAAGAGATTCGACCTTAATTATGAAAGATAGTAGTATAGTATGTAATTTATATAATAATATGATATATATATTAGTACATATTGTAGGGATATAGGGGGGTAGTGAGGTACTCTTAGTGAAGTGATATATATTTAATATATAGTATAGGAAGGATATAGCCAACAATAATAGTAGTATGTATTCTGGTGAGTGATAAATATTAATATTACTAAGTGATAGTATAGGTATATTAGTTAGTATATATAAGTTCTCAAGTGAAGTATATATAAAATATATATGTTATGAAGGAGCAGGGGTGATAGGTGATAGGAGAGATGAGTTAAGAGAGAATGAATATATATATACGTATAAGACTTATTTAAGTGATAGGTAATTTATTTATATTGTAATTGGTATCATTATAGTGATAGGTAGTAGTGAGGTAAGAAATAAAATTAATGAGGAATTAAAACCATACATAAAATAATATTATATAATGTTGATACAGGGTAGGGGTATTACCACTTACCAATAAATAAACACTATTAAGATATAAATAAGTAATAATAAGTATAGGCTGAAATAAATAATATAATAGTAAGAGAATATATAGATAGTAAGTGAGTAATATATATATGGTAGTATAGGGTGGACAACTGAGTAATTTAAATAATACTATAAGTATGATTTGAGATAAATAATGATTTTCAACGGAGTAGGTAGAGGGGTAGTAGCTTTATCCTACTCTTTAACTTAAACAACAATATACCTATACCCAAAATATACGTATAAAGGTATATTTAATATCCTTCATTCTATTAATATATATCTTTATATTATACTCTAATTATTTATAATAAAATAATACACCCCCGTGTATATCTTACTACCATACCTATTTGTTTAGTTATATTATTATTTTTTTATTTATATATATAAGTGTTTAATCCCATTTTATAAATAAATTGCGCCAGAACATAATTATATAAAGGTATAGTTTTCGTAGGAGGGTGTGTCGGTATATCGTAACCTAATGTTCATATATATATATTTTATTTCCTCATCCAAAATCATTAAAATATATTTTATTTTATTCTTGTTATTTATATAATTATTATAACCCGAGTTCTCAAAATTTATACTGAATATAATATAATATAAAATAAATATATATATATATGATATATAAAAGAAGATAGTCTACTGGTTAATTGTTTTATAGTCAAAGTAATTTATTAACCCACAGTAGGGTCTCGCGAGACAAAAAAAAAAAAAATACAATATAAACAAATGGACCTTATTTGCTTTTATTTTAGTACCTTAGATAAAACAACATGTGATGAGATTAAAGAGCGAGAGGTCACCGAAGAGCTGTTGCATTTATTTCCAGCGAGGTTGATGTAGTGTATTGAGTAAGGAAACAGGAGCGTATAAAAGGGGGGCCAAGGTTGTTATTCGGCGTTTCAGGCTCTCGAGTAGAGAGCTCTGTATCAAGCATAGCCCTGAGTGTATTATGAAGAAATACCGACTCTGGATAAAAAAAACCCAGATTGACCAGAAACTCCCCCGCGAATACTGAAAAAAAAGCCACAGACCAGCCTAGAATAAGCGCTGGCATTATCCTAAAACACCGATCCTCCATTAAGCCCTGAAGTTTATAATCTTACTGACTCTCCTTTTTTTTCCTTCTTCCTGTATGTGTGCGTTCACACAACCTGTGCCAAGTAATTAATATAACAAGTTTATTTAACCTCGATAATCATTATAAAATATATTATATTATGAGTTGTTGTTAACAAACAAATATATAACTTAATTATATATAATTAAATAATTTCATATGTCCACTTTTTATGATAGTCGCTTTCTTGTACTCTTGAACACCTTATCGCACTTATAGGTTTTGTCTTAATTTTTTAATATGTATATTTTATATTTTATTATAATTTATCAATATATAATTTATACTTAATTTAAAATTATACTTATATTATAATAAATTTATTTATACTACTAAAATATAAAATAAAGTGAAAATAGATGATATTTGTTTTAAATTTGGTTCTTGAAAATTTGAAATAGGTAATAATTTATATATGCAATTATAAAATAATATATACTTATTTTCATTTTGCTATAATTGAATACATTCATATTTTTCTTAGTAATATATGATAATTTAATATATAATATATATTAGGTATTATTTAAAATTTTTATTACTTTATAATATCAATTTAATTATTTAATTTACTTATAAATATTTTAATTATAAATGTTTTTACTCAAAGAAACAGATGGTATAATTAAATAAATAAATTAATATTAGTGTACTATGCTATACTCTTATTACTGTAAATAACACAACCGAACTATAAATATTAATTAAATTACAATAAATTTATTATAATAAAAAATTTATATAAAAATTTTCATGTAAAGTTACTTTAATATATCTGTATAATTAAAACAATAACAAAATTTTTATTTTTTGTAATACGTCAAATTAACAGTAGTGAATTACCATGTTTTAGGGAAAGGTTAAGATTATATATAAATAATATTAGAGACCTAAATAAATATACCCTATACTTTAAGTAGGTATAGGGCGTAGTTTAATAATTTCGATAATTCTATTATTATATTATCAAATAGATTTAATATATTAATATAATAAATTAATTATAATAATAATTAACATCTTTATTAATCTTTGGTAGTACAACAAGTTAAATATAAATAACTAGAATAATAAAAAATAAACTATAACATATATAATGCAATATTAAATAAATTAAAAACGAATTAAAAAACTAAATAAAGTAATAATAATATATTTATAACAACAATAATTATAATTAAATGACTGCTAAATAAAAGGAAATATAAGAAAACTATAATAAATAATTTATTCATAAAAAGAAAGAAATAAAACAATAACAAGAATATAATAAATATATAATATTAAAATAATATTATTATTCTCAGGGTAATAAAGGTTAATAACAACATCACAAATAATATAAATAAATAAAATATAAATATATTTATAAAAATATAAATATAAGAATATATAATAATATTATGAGATAAACTATAATAAATTATATATATCATTTTACTTATCCCCTCTTTCAGTATGACGGTTAATAGACAACATCAAAATCGTAGAAACAAAATAAATATAATATAAAACAATCATATATATGCTTCCTTAATCTCTTCCCACCATCTCCTACCTAATTAAATAAATATTATTTATAACATATTATAAACTTAATTAATTAATAGAATTGCAAACAAAGATAAATGAAAATATACTTAATTATTTTCCAAATAAATATAGTATATAATGCATACATAATGATAAATGATGCAGTAGCATCCGCACCCACACATAATATATAAAGATTCCCGGGCAATCCGCCTCCGGCCGCTTATATAAATGAACAACCCTGCATCGATGTTGGACAGCAGATATATATATATAGTTCGAGACTTTTGTATATAATATAGGAATATTAATACATTAGTGGAATACCTAAAAGAGTAATTTGGAAATTATATGAAAATGAAAGGAAATATTAAAATTGAAGGCAATTCAAAAAAACTGCTTGATATTCAACAATATCTTTCTTATTTTCAAAGAACAGTTACAAACTCGCTGGAAAATAAGTACAGACTTATTAATGATTGGAGATTAAGAATAAGAATATTGTACTTAATAAAGAAAATTCCACTCATAATATATTAGTCACACAAAAAGTTACGTGCTACCACCTATATTCCAAATGCTTTAAACACAACATTCTTACCTGATGTATGAGGTTACACCAAAATGAACAAATCACTACTCACATGACTTTAAGCTATTAACACCGATATTAGGGAAAAGAATAAAAATCCAGCGTCATCAGATAATAAGCTTCTTCTCACGAAATAGAGTATACCAAATTAATAACTCAATGCTAAAAAAGGAACAGCATATTTAAACCATCATTACAAATGAAAATGATGACGGGTTAAAAGAAAGAAAGATGTAATTAAAACTAAGCTAAAAAAAACGCTTTTGATTCTGGTGGAAAATATAAAATAAACCTTAAACATACTAATATTGCAACATTACTCAGGAAAGTTTCCAATATCAAATGTGATGTTCATCCTACACCGTGAATGCACAATGTAGGTTTAAATTTTATATCAGGTTATGAAAAAAACAATAAAGAGAGACCGGAGAGTATTAATAATATTACGGGAGCACCAATTTAATGAAAAAAGAAAAAACAGAAATCTAACAGAACGAACACCAACTCATACAAGTAAATACAAATAAACAAGAGACTATCACTGAGAAATGATTTCTACAGAGAGATCCAATAGTATGAACAAAAGAAAACAAACACAGCAAATTACGAACAAAAATAACAAGAGTTTATGTGAGGAAATGCTTGAAAAACTATCACCCAGAAAAAACAATGAATTACAAATGATGAATGAAGAAAACCTATCAGAGTTGGTGTAAGTTAGAAAGCACCAAATGAGTTATATAACTCACGACTATGTAATAAGTAAACTAGACAAAGGAAAATACTCTACTGGCATGTTCTTCCAACTAGAGTGTTCCAAAGATGAGAGAGAAGAATGCTCAACAAAGGAGAGAGAGAAATATAATTTGTTTCATGAAGGGTAAACTAAGTATCTAATCAATGAGTATATAGGCAAGAATATAAAATTTAAATGTTTCTCCAAATCACAACAATATAATATCTAATAAATTTATGGAAATATTAATCCATGTATATTAGTAGCAAAAAATGTAATAGAAACCCATTGAGTAAAAATCTACTTTTAATTAGAGCGAACGAGAGGCTTAAAGGAGAGTAGAAGGATTCCTCATGCGGAGAGTGATAAACCTGTAAAACACATCCAATGAGCTTTGTGGATTCTGACCTGTACGACCTCCGAATAATAAGTAAATAACTAAAACTAACATAAAATATAGAGTGAATAAAAAAATAAAAAAGGTAGAATAAATAATAAAGTATCAAAAAATAATATGAATTTACTAATAATAAAATATTTATAATTGATAATAATAATAAATAATAAATATAGTAGATATAAAGAAGTATATAAAAAATACTATATAGATGATATATATATAAAAAATAAAATATATAAATATAATAATATATAATATAATATAAATATATAAATAAATATATAATATATATAATATATAATAATAATAATATCTATTCCATACCAGGCTGGTTTATAACACTTGAAATGATATAATTTTATAATACAAACTTATGCCCCGAACATACCCATCACGACCTAATCCCAGCATATCCGAATCGTCCTAATCCCACCAGCATCCGTGCAAGCGCATAATGCTGAGAGCCCGATAAAAAAATAAGATGAGACAATCTGCCCTGCATCAACTAATAAAATAATATTAAGACAATATATAAAATAAGTGCTAATGATAATCGTTGTGGAATCTCAACCACCATCATTCAATAATAATAATTAAAAAAAATACCAATTTGAATAATGGCGTACATATCCAAATATTGTTATTAAAATATAATCATATATAATAACCTGAAATAATACTAAATAAATTAGTAATAATAATATTAAACCGATAAATTACTATAAATTACAATGAGTAAACGTAGAAAATAATCATAAATAAAAATTAATAAAATAATATAAAATAAAATGTGGAAATATTCTATCATAAGTGACCACGCTATCTAGAATCTAGAGAAAAAAAACAAATAATTAAATTCTTCTATTTCAATAAATGGGAATGAAAAATCTAGTTTGGTTAACTGGTCAAATATTCAGTAATTAAGTTGAAGAAAAAGTAATATAAAATTTTATGAATATATTAATAAATTATAAAATATAATTATATATAAATAAATAAGAATCAAAACGAAGATAAATATTATATTAAGATTATAAATTATACAATGAAAATTAACAAGAAGGTAATTATAAATCCAAGATTAATTATGAGAATTTTTTATAATTATTATTTAAATATCCTTTTCAAAATTTACAAATTAAATAAAAATAATAATATGACGATAAACACATAATAAATATAATAAAATATATATAAAAGGATATATAAACTGCATTCAGAAATTTTTTTATTTGGTGAAATAAATTTAAAATAAACATTATAATAATAAAGTTCTACATATATTTTAAAACAAAAAAAAATATTTAAATACATTTAAAATAATAATTACTTAAATTGAAAGCAAATAGTATATATATATAATCACAAAGATTTATATACCAAAATAATACTTATAAAAAGGCGGAACCAATAAATATATATTAAATATAATAAAAAAGCCCTAAAAAATACTAATAATAAAAAGTAATTTATAAGTATTATATAATAATTTAAACAATATTAAATTGAAATAAATATAATAATTAAAATAATATATAGGAACCTAACAAACACTCAGGAAATATTTAAATTATTAATTTCAACATGAAAATCGAATACGGAGAATACATCCAGCATAATACCCGAACGACATTTATAAAAACTAAGAGCTCAATTTTATAAAAACGGAGACAAATAAGTTCATACAATGTAACAATAAATAAAAAAAAACTATATTGAAAAGTAAAGCCTGATTCAACTTGCTACAACACACAAAATATTATTTGCTGAACATACATTAAACATGAACATAAAAACTACTGGTCTAACGAGAGGCATTAGCTTCTAGCCTAGAAGGAAGTATCTGGACTCAAGTGAGCAGTATTGGCAGACTCCGGTGAAGAATATTATCCAGACTGAATTACTAATATAGAAATCTAATAACGTAAATTAAAATAAGATACGAGTTGACATAAAGAAGACTAAATGATCACACGCGTTAGCATAAAATACTAAATTAAATTATTGTATATATATTATTTACAACAGTGTAATAATATAATTTAATAAATATTATTATATAATTTATCTCACTATGTAAAAATTAATAAAATGATGGAATCTTATTAAAAAAAAAGAAAGCACTGAAATAACTGCTAATATTTAGTGAGTGCAGTTAGCAAATAAAGGAACTTTGAGACTAGCCATATAATAGTAAGAGAAAAGGAACCTAAATGTATTTTGACTCAAGAATAAATTAGATGAAACTATCCCAACCCAATCCGACAAATAAATATATTAAAAAAGAGGAAATCCGAGTCTATGAGATATTTATTAAAAAAAGCTCCCACAGGGAAACCGGATTATATAATTATGGAACTATATCCAGTAGCCCTATTTCCAGTATCAAAGGAAAGATTTAGAAGACACCTGAATTATCCTAACAATAATACTGTATATATTAGTATTTAAGTGCATCTTCTTGAGTAAAATACTAAATAAGTATATAAGATTATATTATAAATAATATATTACTAAATAATAATAAGATAATAAATAATAATATAAAAGTAAAAATAATATAAAAGTATTCATAATTAATTAAAAATAATAATAAATAACTAAAATAACAGAAAGAATAATAGTACTAAGAAAAAGACTAGAAAAGGCTTATTGTGAAATAAACACTATAGTAATAATATTTAAATATAGATTCAGAATAATATACAAATTATATTAATTATCATGTCGCACAACATTTTGAAAGGGCATTGCTAATCTAATTTTTTGGAGTCTATTCTTTATTATTTTCGACGAGAAAGTTCCACAGAAAATATTGAAGGTACCCTATTCGTTGATTCATAACAAAATTGAGAGATTAAGAAATAGAGATTGAAGGGAAATTGCATTATTACCTGAATTGATTCTCTCAAACTATTCTCCCATTCCCATCATAGATAAACCTTTTATTACCTTTTTAGGTTTTAGGTTATGATAAGTTTTGTTAAGAATACACAGATTTACTGAATTTTTTGAAAAAAAAAAAAACATTACGTATATATATATATATATATATATATATATTTATATATATATATATATATATATATATATATATATATATATATAGTATATATATATATATATATATATATATATAAGGTATATATATATAGTATATATATATATATAGAAAGAGAGTATATATATATATATATATATATAGAAAGAGAGTATATATATATATATAGTATATATATATATATATATATATATAGAGATGAATATTAGGAGATAAAGAGATCAAAAGCAGAGAAAAAAAAAGAGCGTATATATATATACATATATTTATATATTTATATACATATTACATATATATATATATATATATATATATATATATATATATATATATATATAAAGAGGATGACGAGGAAATGGGAGATAGAGAAAGAGAAAGAGGAGGAAGTCAACAAAATCAACAAATCAACAATCAACAATCAACAATCAACAATCAACAATCAACAATCAACAATCAACACTTCCGATTTTACTAGTTGAAAAATGAATGAATGAAATAATTAATAATGAATAAATGGAATTAATCAATAAGAATAACAATAATAATAATAAAAATGAAAATAAAAAAATGAATAACAGATAATAATTAACATAATGAAAATAAAATATAGAATGCTCGTCAAAGAGTTGAATGGAATAAATAAATAAATAAATGGAGTAAATAAATCGATTGAATAATGGAAATAAAAAATAATAACAACAATAAATAAATAATAACAATGGAATAATAATAATAATGGAATGGACATTAATAATACACACACACACACACACACACACACACACACACATTCACACACACACACACATTAACACACACACACAATAATAATAATAACACACACACACACACAATATTACACATATTATTATTATTATAATTATTATTATTATCATTATTTTTACATTCATATTATTATTAATACAGATTAGAATATTATTATTATTATTATTATTATTATTATTATTATTATTATTATTATTATTATTATTATTATTATTATTATTATTATTATTATTATTATTATTATTATGATTATATATATATATATATATATATCTAACGAGATGAGTTAGAATTTATCAAACTTTTTTAGGAAAGATATCTCCATGTATGTTTCTCATGCAAAGGTTCTGCAGATTATACGAAGTTTACTTTTCCAAATTTATCATTAGTACCATTGCAAGTGAGATATAACAGAGACACTCCTGATGATGTATCGGGCCTGGTATCGGCAGTAAATTCTTTTCAGTTGGGCAACAATATTTTGAACTTCTTTCGTGACTGAGGAGTGAATCTTGTTCTATACTCTGTTCTCATAATAAACGCTTCACTATGTCATACAAACTTTTGATTTCATTCAGTAGCCTATTACCAACGACATATATCACTAACAAATGCCATAGAGCTTCCCTATTAATCCTATCATTTGCCTGTTGCAAATCCATAAAACCTAAATACATTTTATTCTTCCTCCCCCTCATTTTCTCAATAATCTGTTTCAATGTAAAGATTTGATTCCCACATCTTCTACCACTTCTAAACGCACTCTTCACCGTTAGCCGCCTTCAGTCACTGACGCACTCTTTCGAACAAAAATACCAGCATATATCTTTCCTACAACAATCAATAAACTAATTCCCCTATAATTCCTACAGTCACCCTTATCCCCCTTATATAAGGGTACTATTACTGCTCTCCTCTAATCCCTCGCAACTATATCCTCCATAAACGCTTTAATGCACAACTTCCAAATCCAATCAATCAACATCTCGCCCTCCTCCGTTCTTGATCATTTCAATAGTAATTTGATCTATACCTGCAGATTTTACCATTCTTTCAAACTTTCTCTCACTCTACCCATACCTCCTCCTACTATTGACCCCATACCCATTCCTTCCTGCACCATCAAGCCCACACACACTACCATCAATCTCTTCATAAATTCCAATGTTATGCGGATTTTCTTTTCGAAATGTCTTTTCACTTTACATCTACGCATTGCCATGCACTATCCTGATCTATTCGAACGATTTATTTTATTTCGGACCCTTTTTCAGGACTATTTCCAGAGTTTTATTTTGAAGTCCCTTTATCTATCCCAACTGTTCCATGACTTCTACAGGTTTTGTCTCCCAATGACGCGAACTTATGCATTTATCTAACTACGCGGACCTGACCATGATTACCTTATTCCACTACTCCTTTGTTAATATTTTATTTTACGGGAGACATCCTTTTACCTTTTGACCTCGAATAGCTATTTTTCTTCTATTTACGATTGTTCAGTTTCTAACTGACCTTCACATTCAACTGATTTCATTCGACAGCTCTTAAATAATTTTATTATCTTGTTCACTTAACTTCACTCTTAATTTACCCACTTCCTTCCTTTATCAACTTCCCATCGCATGCCCCACCAACTTAATTTACATAAACAACATATGATCTGATAATCTCATTCCTAACCCCTCACTGATTTGACATCCAACACATATTTCAATATCTCCTTCTTCACCAACACAAAATCTATCATACATTTCACTTCGATGTTATATCTACCCACAACAATTCTAGTATACTTATGAA
>JABUQX010087294.1:2500-45144 GCA_015478945.1 Trachelipus rathkii
ACTTGCATACTTTTGACTCCATTCCGAAGCTCACCACCAACAACATATATCATTAACGCCTACCACACAGCTTCCTACTAATCCTGTCATAAGCAATGTTCCAAGTCCTTATATCTCAATACAGTTTAATCTTCGCTCTTATTTTCGCAATCATTTAAATAACCTTAAAAATTTGAACTACACGCCCTCTATCACTTCTAAATACACCGTGTTTTTCAATATTCATCCTCTCCGTAACTCGAAGTACTCTTTCAACCAAAACACCAGCATATGTCTTCCCTACAAACTCTATAACCTAATTTTCCTATACTTTCTACTGTTCCTATTATCTTTGCCCATTTATAAGGTTATTATCACTGCCGTTTCCAATCATCTTTCACAAACGATTTGTTACACAACTACCATATCTAGTCAATCACAGTTTCACTTCCAATCTTGATTATTTTAAGAGTTATTTCATCTATACATGTTGATTTACCATTCTACAACTTACTCATTCTACCTATTATCTCCTCTCAACTAATAACCTCAACCAAAATATACATATTTCATGTTACTCCATAAAACCAACTCACATTCACCATGACCTCTGCATCACAGCTAATGTTATGTATATTTTCGAAGTGTTTCCTCCACAGGCTCCCTAGTTTCATTTCATCAATCCAGAAAACTCCATCCCTATTCATTATTCTATGATATATTCCCCTTACTCTCTTTTTTTATCTTTCCAACTTCCTTCCAGAACACCTTCTTATTAACTTGTAAGACTTCATTCATCCTCATTTCAAACTTCATTTGGCTTTTTTTCCTCCAATGGTTGCAATTTTTAGCTTTCTTCATTTTCTCTTTATATATTTTCATATACCTTTCTTTTGAAACCTCATTATTATCTTCAGCTTTTAACACGTTCAACGATGTCTGTTTTTAAATTACATCCCCTCTTCATTCCACCGTTGACAATTGACATTCTTTTTTCCTACTTTAGCACACCCATATACTTCTATTGCGCTACAAACAAACGTTTCCTTCATTGCATCATTTACATTCAACTGGCTTATTTGAAAGTACTTTCACCTACTTTTCCCTATAATATTCTTCAATTTACATCTCACTCCCAATTCTACCCACTTAATTCCAAATATATATATATATATATATATATATATATATATATATATATATATATATATATATATATATATATATATATATATATATATATATATATATATATATATATATCTAAACCTTAATATAAATATATATATATATATATATTATATATAGTATTTTTTTATCCCTTGGTGTTTTATATTGATTTTATACGATATTGGCGATGATCGCAATTTCCAACTATTCGTTATTGCAATTAATAACAATTTTAAAATTGCATCTTGGGGTGAGGGATGGGAAGGTTAGATGTAATTTTATTTTAATAAATACACTATTTAAATAAAACTTGGTACAGAACGCACCAACACTTTCAAACATACATAATAAGGGAGGGGGAGGGAAACAACTTTATAACACTAAAAATAGCAATACATATTCGAGCTTTCGCTTGCAATTCGCGTCAAGCCTCTTCTGGAAATAAATGTTAAAAGAGCCATCACTCTAAAGAATAGGCAACAAGTGAAGTGGCTATTGGTTGGTTATTTGTTTATTTTTTAACTGTTTAAAGTATTTTGACGAAAGTATAATGGAATTTTGAATTTGGTCAAGCCTGAAATCTCCTGCAGTTCTGTTGAAATTAAGCGTATTATGGATGTAGATTGATTCTATTATTTTCCTTTTTTGTGTATGATTTGTATGTTTTAATATAGAGATATTTTGGGTATTAATGCTATGGTTTGTGTTAGTACGATGATTAGTAAGGGCAGAGTTGGTGTTGTCAGTGGTAAGATCATAATTATGTTGATTCGTTCTTCTGGTGATATCATTGGTTTAACCTATGTAAACCAGGGGCAATTATGGCAAGGTACTTTATAGACACAATGGGTTTTGGGATTTTTTAAACAGGGGGTCTGAGGGTATGTTTTAGAGAAAAGGTGTGGTTGGTAAGAGATGAATGATGGTAAATGTTTTTTGATGTTACGGTCTAAGTGGAAAGGAAGGGGAAGGAAAGTAGAATTTGTGTGTTTTTCTTGTTGTTGAGAAATTTGAAAGAATTTTCGTTTTGCTGTTTTGGAAGGATGAATTAATAATATGGGAGGATATTTTAATTGTGTGAAGGTGAAGAGGAGGTATTTTGTTTCTGTTTGTAAATGGTTAGGGGAACAGATTCTCAAAGCTCTAAGGTAAAGGGATGTGAGAGTAGCTTTTTTTATATTTGTGGAATGGGAAGAATACCAGTGAATATATGAGGGGTGGGAGGAAGGTTTTCTATAAACAGCATGAGTAATTTGTTAAGAGTTATTCCAGGTTAGAAGTGTGTCTAGGAATGGTAAAGAATTGTGTTTAGGGAGTTCATGTGTGTATTTTATGGAGGGATGTATGTTATTTATAAGGTTAAATATATTATTGAAATCTTTTTGTTGGGGGATGGCTATGAAAATATCATCTACGTAGCGTAGCCAAGTGGTATTTTGTAAATGGGGGTTACGTAGAATGTGATAGTGTTCGATTAATTCTATAAATATATTGGCTATGGTAGGGGAAAGGGGGGAACCCATTGATAGTCCTTGAGTTTGTTTATAGAAATTATTATTAAAAATAAAGAAATTATGATTGAGAGTTAGCTGTATGAGTTGTTTTATGAGGGGGAACGGGTGGGTTAGTGAGATATTGTGAGTAGTTAAGTAATTTTCTAGTAAATTAAGGGTATAGGGGACGGGGACGGACGTAAAAAGGGATGCGACGTCAAAACTTAGAAATTTATGAGTGATAGGGTTAAGTGATTGGGTTTTTTGTATAAAATGAGTGGTATTTTTGATGTGAGATGGGGAAATAAGACCTATAAGGGGTGTGAGGGTTTTTGATAACCAAGCAGATAATTTGTATGTATTGCAATTTGTGTTTGATATGATAGGTCTGAGGGGGATATTTTGCTTGTGAGTTTTGGGGAGACCGTAGAATTTGGATATATGAGTCATGTATGCTTTGTTGTCATTGTGAATGTCCGGATAGTTTTTTGTGATTTGTTTCAGCTGACTATTAAATCTATCTAGAGAGTTTTTTTGTGGGTTTTTTGTGAGAGGGGTATAGGTGTTGGCATCTGTTAAGATATTTTGGCATTTGTTTATGTAATCCTGATGGTTTAATATCACTATGTTATTTCCCTTATCACTCCTTGTGATAACTATGTCATGATTGTTTTGTAAATTTCGTAGGGCTTTGTAAAATATGGCTGGTAATTTTTCCTGATGATTGTGAGTTATGAGATTATTTATTAATATACCTTTAAGAATATCAAAATTGTAATCTTTATTTTTATGTTTGGTGATTTTTTCGAATTGTTCAAGGTTATTGTAAAAATGGAGGTAATCTTCGCCCTTCTCGAGAAGGGCGAAGATTACCTCCATTTTTACAAAACTTTCTAAAAATCTCAACAAATTAAACCTCAATAGTACGTAACCAATAAATAATCATAACCCTTTTTAAAAAAATTTTTTGCCTATAGTATCGTACCTGCCCCCCTCCCAAATATGTAATATCTCACAAAAAACCCGCAACGCCACAGGCAGATTTGTGGAGGCATCTGTACATGACTCATATATCCAACTTTTTTGGAATACCCAAAACTCACAAGCAAAATATCCCCCTCAGACCTATTATATCAAACACAAATTGCAATACATACAAATTATCTGCTTGGTTATCAAAAACCCTCACACCCCTTATAGGTCTTATTTCCCCATCTCACATCAAAAATACCACTCATTTTATACAAAAAATCCAATCACTTAACCCTACCACACACTAATTTCTAAGTTTTGACGTCGCATCCCTTTTAACCTACGTCCCTTTCCCTTATACCCTTAATTTACTAGAGAAATTACTTACTACTCACAATATCTCACTAGCCTACCCGTTCCCCCTCATAAAACAACTCATACAGCTAACTCTCAATCATAATTTCTTTATTTTTAATAATAATTTCTATAAACAAACTCAAGGACTATCAATGGGTTCTCCCCCTACCATAGCCAATATATTTATGGAATTAATCGAACATTATCACATTCTACCTAACCCCTATTTACAAAATACCACTTGGCTACGCTACGTAGATGATATTTTCATAGCCATCCCCAAACAAAAAGATTTCAATAATATATTAAACCTTATAAATAACATTCATCCCTCCATAAAATTCACACATGAACTCAATTCTTTACCATTCCTAGACACACTTTTAACCTGGAATAATTCTTCACAAATTACTTATGCTGTTTATAGAAAACCTTCCTCCCAACCCTCATATATTCACTGGTATTCTTCCCATTCAACAAATATAAAAAGAGCTACTCTCACATCCCTTTACCTTAGAGCTTTGAGAATCTGCTCCCCTAACCATTTACACACAGAAACAAAATACCTCCTCTCCACCTTCACACAGTTAAAATATCCTCCCCATATTATTAATTCATCCTTTCAAAACGCAAAACTAAAATTCTTTCAAATTTCTCAACAACAAAAAAACACAAATTCTACTTTCCTTCCCCTTCCTTTCCAATTAGACCGTAACATCAAAAAACATTTACCATCATCCATCTCCTTTACCCAAAATCACACTTTTTCTCTAAAACATACCCTCAGACCTCCCGTTTCAAAAAATCCCCAAACCCATTTGCCATGATTGCCCCCTGATTTACATAGGGAGACCAATGATATCACCAGAAGAACGAATCAACATAATTATGATCTTACCACTAACAACACCAACTCTGCCCTTACCAATCATCGTACTAACACAAACCATAGCATTAATACCAAAATTTCTCACTATGGGGATATTCAAAATCTTCCCACGGGTAATACGTCGCATGGATATACATCCATAATACGCTAATTTCAACAGAACTGCAAGAGATTTTATAGGCTTGACCAAATCAAAAATTCCATTATACTTTCGTCATACTTTAAACAGTTACAAAATAAACAAATAACCAACCAATAACCTCTTCACTTGTTGTCTATTCTTTTGGAGTGATGGCTCTTTAATACTTGTTTCCCGAAGAGGCTTGACGCGAATCATATCATATCTCGAATATGTATTACTATTTTAGTGTTATAAAATTCTTTCCCTTAGCCCTGCATGTTTGAAAGTGTTGGTGCGTTCTATTACCAAGTTTTATTTAAATATTAAAACTAGAAAAAAAAAAGTACCCCTTTTCTTCCCCCTCACTCTATATGAAATTCTAAAAAATTGTTATTAATTGCAATAACGAATAGTTGGAAATTGCCATCATCGCTAATATCGTATAAAATCAATATAAAACACCAAGGGATATAAAAAAATACTAAATAAAATCATCAACCTACGACAAATAATCAACTAATTATTATAAATATATATATATATATATAACATATATATATATATATATATATAATATATATATATATATATATATAATAACCATATATATATATATATATATATGTATATGCTCTTCTTATATTCATATATGTATATATACGTACGTAATAACCAGTAGTAATAGCCAGCAATATGTAGCTGCCTTCAACAACAACCAGCCAGCCAACAATATGTAATAACAATAATAACAACAATAATAATATGTATGTATGTATATAGGTAATAATATAATAATAATAATATATATATGTAACAATAATATATAGCCTATATATATCATATATCATATGTAACCAACCAACCTTAATAACCCAGCAACAATATATGTATATGTAATAATAGCCAATAACTATATATATATAATATATATATATGGAAACTAATAATATACGTAATGCATGCATGTAAATGTAATATGCATATATGTATGTTAATATATATAATATAATATAATATATAATAATAATAATATATATGCTATATGCTAATAATATATATATATATGTAATATATGTATATATATATAACTAACTCAATAACTATATATATATATTTGAAATTAACTTTCACCTGCTTCCTATAATGTTGGGTTCGATTTACATCTCACTCCTACCTGAAGCTTAATTCCAAATATAATAATATATATATGTAATATATGCTTAATATATATATATAATATATAATAATATATATATATATATATATATATATATAACATATGTATATATATATATATATATAACATATGTATAATAATAATAATAATATATGTATATAATACTAAAGAATGCATGCAGTATAATAATAATATATGTAATATGTAATATAATATATAATAATAACTATCTGTAATAATATACATATATGTAATAATATAATAATATATATATATATATGTAATATATATATTATATATATATATATAATAATAATAATAATATGTATATGTTTGCAGGTAATCAATATATGTAATAATATATATATAACTATGCTATATGCCAGCCCGTGATACTCTCCAACCAATAATAATATATATAATATCAATAATATATCAGCAACAATAATAATAATAATAATAATAATAATATATATAACATAACCAATAATAATAATATATAATAATATATATATAGTATAACCTTATATGGCAAATAAAATGAACATCTAATTAAAAACACTCATTCCAACAAATTAAATTAACGTAACAATGACTAAATATATTGCATATTTTCGGAAAGCATTATATATATATATATATATATATATATATATATATATATATACTAACTATATATATATATATTTATATATATATATATATATATATATATATAACTGCTATATATATATATATATATAATCATTAAAATTGTCAACATAAAGCTAATAAAATGAAATACGTTGCAATAAAAACCTGTAATGGTTTTCCCAGCATCCTCGTGAGCTCTTTTTAACAATATAAAAAGTAATAAGAAAATTTTTTACTACTTACGTGGTACCAAAATATATAAGAAGGCGGCTGAAGAGAGTTGTGTATTATACATTCTATCGTAACCTGACTTCCACTTTTAACGTAGAGGTCTAAACTCTTTATCTCAACGTAAGGCTCTGAAATTTGGGAATTTCATTATTAGTTTTAAAACTTACACTTTTGGAAAAGAAGTGTAATATTAAATATATATATATATATATATATATATATATATATATATATATACTGCTGCTATATATATATATATAACATATATATATATACTAACTGCTAAATACCACTGCTGCTATATATATATATATATATATATATATATATATATATATAAATTTAATCAGGAAAAGCAACACCAAAGCCCTCCACATAGAAATCTTTAATCAAAAATTCACAACGTTTCGGAAACTATAACTATTTCCATCTTCAGGTGAAAGAACTAAAAAATATATAAATAAACATTAACAAAAATAAAAGTAAAAAAATCTTAACAAAATTAGAAATCTTAAAAATAACAAAATAGCAAATTTGAATACATTTGAAACATTTACATAAAATTATAACTCGTACCGTTAACTGAACTGGACTTAATTTAGAAATATAGGACGTAGCCTCCAAACACGCAAATGCGGAATCTAAAAAGTAAAACAACAAATATAAAGTTTACTTAATCATTAATGCTTAGGGGTAACTAAAACAAATGACAAGACACACAAATCAGAACACAAATCAATAACTTACCAGATGTAAACTAGTTATTTCCTACTAATAACTTTCAGAAAGGAAATGCATCATACACATTACTTCCAGACGTCTCAGTTAAAACAATTGTAGTTTAAAAGGACCAGAATCACTATTTAGGGAGAGTTTAATGTTATAAATGAATAATGTTTCCAGAATATGTAAATTGGTTTTTAAATTAGTTTGTGCCAGTATATTGAAATTATTATAATTAAAGGTGTGGTATAGTGTGTCGGAATTATCCCTGATGGATGAATGAGCTGGTGAATTCAACCAGGTTTTGGTACGTGTTGAGACACCTCTATGTTCGTCAATTCTCACATAGAATTGGCGCAGAGTGCTACCAATATAGACAGCATCACAGCTGTCACAAGAAAATCTATAAATAATAGAGAAACGAAGAGACACAGGGGTACGGTCTTTGTGGTTACAAAATGAGGAAATTTTACGTGAAGCAGAGAAAACCAAATTAATATTCAACTGGGGGAAATTGTCTCGTAGAAGGGAAGTCAACACTTTTCGTTGTTTTGTGAAAATATGTTCGTAAAATGGTAGCTTAATATATAAATCGCATTTAGGTACTGTGTAAGTAACGGGACTAGACGTGTAAAAAGAATTAAGAAAAATATTTATGTACTTGTAAACTAATTCAAAAGGAAAGTAATTACTTTTAAAGAAATCCAAAAGGAAAGAAAATTCCATATGCATGAGTGGATGAGTTGGGGGGAAAGTGGAACTAAGGTGATAGCCTCTGTATAATTACGTTCTAATACTATAGAACTTATACCTAAGAGGTATATGGCTGAAAAAATTTAATCCCAGGCCTGAAAAGGTCTTTTTTCGGTAAACACCCACAGTAAAAAACAGGATTTGATTTTTTAATTATTAGGTCCAAAAATGGTAAAGTACCATCAACTTCTTCTTCTCTTGTAAAGTTAATATTATTTAATTGGGAATTTAGATAGTCAAAAAAGTAGGACTTTATCTTTGCTTGAGAAAAGTAAAAAGGTATCATCCATAAACCTTTTGTAATGCGCTGGCTTGAAAGAGGGGGGACAATTTGGTAGCCAGACTTTTTCGAAATGATTCGGGTATAAGTTAGCCAGGGTTTCGGTAAGAGGGGATCCCATGGCCAGAGAATCGGTTTGTTGATATAAAGTATTATAAAAAAAGAAATAAGTGTCTTGAGTAGCCGATGTAAGTAAAGTTTTAAATTCAGATCTATTAAAACCATTAAAAATATGGTTCAGTAGGAAAATATCATTAGGGAGAAACTCTATCGCACCATTTACAGGGATATTTGTATTTCGTTTGGAAACATTATTCATTTATAACATTAAACCCTCCCTTAGTAGTGATTCTGGTCCTTTTAAACTACAATTGTTTTAACTGAGACGTCTGGAGGTGATGTGTATCCTGAATTTCCTTTCTCAATGTTACTAGTAGGAAATAACTAGTTTATATCCGGTAAGTTATTGTTTTGTATTCTGATTTGTGTGTCTTGTCATTTGCTTTAGTTACCCCTAAGCATTAATGATTAAGTAAACTTTATATTTGTAGTTTTACTTTTAAGATTCCGCATTTGCGTGTTTGGAGGGGACGTCCAATATTTCTAAATTTAGTCCATTTCAGTTAACGGTTCGAGTTATAATTTTATATAAATGTTTCAAACGTAAACCAATGTATTGTTATTTTTAAGATTTCTAATTTTAGGATTCTTTTCACTAATTTTTTTAATGTTTATTATTATATTTTTTAGTTCTTTATCCTGAAGATGGAAATATATACGTATAATATAAGATATTAAATTAATTATAAATTAATTATAATATATCTATAATTATATTATTATAATATAATATATATATATCTATGGTATATATATTATATATTTTTATCATATATGATATATATATATATCTTAAGTAATTAATATATATCTATTAATATACTATTAATTATATATATATATATTATATTTATATATTATATTATATTATATATGTATATAAATATATATATATTATTAATATATATAGTATATATATTTTTATTAGATATATATAATATATATATAATATATATATCTATTAATATAATATATATTTATATTAATATTATAATATTTGATATATATTATATTATATATATAATATATTATATCCAATTATTATATAATAGTCATAGCAAATTAATAGTATATATATATTATAATATTTATTAATTTTATATATATATATATATATATTAATAATATAAAATATATATATTTATTATATATATTATATATCATATTTAATATTATATTAATATAATATATTATTAATATATATATATAATATTATATTATGTTATATTATGTGTAAGTGGTGTGTGTTTGTGTGTTATGTTATGTGCATTGTACATCTGTGTTACAAGCTTGCCTGCTCAAGTTTTTTTGTTACAATGTATGTTTTAAAGCAAGTTTTGCCCATGACAAATTTAAAAATCAAAGTTTATATAAAATGAATGAAAAATATTAAACTTGCGTTTGTTACTTAATTTTTTTTCGGTGCAATTATAATTAAAATAAGCTAATCAAACTTGATTTTCAAGTGTACATGCTGGTCTGGGATATAATGCAGATATAAGAATATTAATAGGCTTTCGATTTTCCGTCGGTTGCCAATTAATAAAATGCAACTTTTCCATTTAGCTGTATCATCATAGGATATACTGAATACGAAAATATTTTTTTGAAACTGTTTTAAATGATTAACATTGCCTAAAATAGGGAAAACCTTCGTTAGCATGGGACTGTTTCTAACTCAAAGTTTTGAAAATAAAATAAACGATATTTCTTTAAAGAAATTTCTGAATTCAAAATTGTTATTTATAATTTTTATCTCTTTGTGAAGCGCAATTTCGATAATTTTTCCACTTTCATATAATGTATAATATATATTAATCAATTCATTAATTTATATTATATTAATTATATATTTAATATATTCTTAATATATAATTTAATAATATATAATAGTATTATATATTGGTTATATGATTATATTATATATCATATTAAGTTCTATAGGGGGTCGGTTAACTAATAATTCATTATAATTATGTATATATATAATATTATATAAAAAAATATATATATTATATATATAAATAAACCTATTTATATAGTTTAAGTAATAATATAGTATTAATAACTATAGGATGTTATATATTACTTATAAGATTCTGTTTGTATACTATACTAAATCTTATTTTATAATAACATAGGTATATATTTATTAAATAAGCATACTAACTTCGTTACTTTTACCTATATATATAAATTATTCATTATTATTATTATTTTATTATTATTATTATTTATTATTATTATATATTCTATATTCTTCATTTTATTCTTTTATTATTATTATATTATTATTTTAATTATATTATTTTAATATTATTGTTTATTATTATTATTATTATTATTATCCTTACTTGTACCTACTAAGATTGGTGTAAGGTGATAGTACACATCACAGAAACAGAAAAGGTGTCGATTAGAAATATGATCAGTAGTCGAAAAAGAAAGCCGCTTACGCCCATTTATACTTTAGTGAGAACCGTCGCAGTCAGAAAAATTCATCCTAGGGTCCTTCAAGGGACTGCGACGTTATTACCCTTTCAACTGTAGCATTTCTCGTCATTATGGTGGGTTTAGTTCATTCCCTGAACAAAACCACAACCATAACTGCCTTTACAAAACCAGCCTAGAATTTCACTCTCTATTATGCACTTTCTTCTCGGCTTTGCCAAAACTCACATTTCTCTCCAGTCATTCCTTTACTTCTAGACTTACTCAATCCACTTTTCTTCGTCTCCCAGCCGTTTTTACGATTCCTTAACACACACTTACAACCTTTATATTCTTATATATTAACGTTTTATAAACACTCAACCGCTATATCCATCCTCTCGTCCACATGACTAAACAAACATCTCAATGTTCAACTTTTTCATAGTTTTATATTCTCTTCTTTATCTTCTCTTTATTTACTTTCCCTCTGATCATTTTTTTTATATATGTACTTTTTGGGATTTTATGATTGTAAACAATCATCCAAATCCCAAAATCTCGGGTCAGACATTCGTTATCCTATTTTTTAGGGAAATTGTACTAACTTTTTTTAATACTGGCTCTGATATAAGAAACGAGAAAATTAACGGATAGTATACCTAAGATTTCCATATACCAGCTAATTATTAGAAATTTAGGTTCTGCTTTAGATCTATTATACATCTTATCCTAAGATGAGCGCCCTGATAGTTTTTCACTACTGTAAGTTACAGGTAACCAAATACTGTGCATGCAAGACCTAATATAGCGTAACTCAACAATTAGTCCTTCTTCTCATACTTAACACAAGTGATTTAATTATAGACTGAGCTTACGCCGTTCTAACTTACCATTTTTTAATACTACATTATATTTTACTTAGCATTTTCGTGACACTTTATATAATAAACACCCTTTCCATATCATCCCGTTCTACCATATTTGTCATTTTTAACATATATCGTTCTAAATATTTTATACAAACGCCGTTTTCTCAGGTGACCACTACTAAATGTTCAAGGTTTGCTTCCAGAACCATACCCTCAATCCAACCAACATAAACTCGCACGGCGAGGACTGTTTTCACCTCACGAATGAGTCAATGAAACCTTCTATTGTCTGGGGTGTGTATCTACTATTACTCTGCTTTATCAACTTTCAACCATACTCCATTTTATAACACCACCTGCCAAAAGCATCACCTTCTATCAATACATTTTCTCTTTTGTGAAGTCAACTTGCATACAGAAGTAAAATAAAGATATACGATTTACACATTCTCCAGCTAGAACATTTATTTTGTTCTGCCGCATCGTCAAAGGCAAAGGGGAACTTTGAAAACTTATATATAAATCATTTTGGAATTAAGACGTGTTTTATCGGGGATTTATTTTATCTTCCTGAGAGAAAAAATGTATAATGCTAAATCGACATACCTGTAAAAAGTGTATCATCTTGTCAATTTGAATATACAGAAATCTTAAAACAGATTATATCTATATAATTTATAGCTGAAGAATTTCGCATCTAATGTTGGCAGCCATAGCTTTTTCGATTCTGATGTTACAGAAATCTAATCTTGGACAGACAAGTTTGTTTAGTAAATAGCTCGTGAAACTATTTGATTAAGTTGTGTAGAATAAATCATATTCGTGATTCAACAAACGTGCTCATAGAAGCAATAGGCTGTTTTCCTTATTTATAAAAAGGACATATAACCTTTCCTTACGTAAACAGCAGAAAAGTCAGGTTATAAGAGGATTTTCCAGCACCTTAGAGCAATGCTTTTAGTCGAGAAGAGAACGCTGTTATTATGGGCATTGGCATAAACATAGTATTTTTAAATATATAAGAGTGGATGGGTAAATTATGCATCAAGTTCATAAAGCATAGACTAGCGACCACGGACATTTATTACTTTTTCAAAATTAAAAAAATATGTAAAGGTAAGCGTTACGCATATATGTAAAAAAAAAATTGATTATATGTAGGTATTTTTATATATTTTCTCTATGATCAAACACTGAAAACATATTGTAAAAAATTTCTTTTTTGAAACACTGGACAATATTAGCGTGCGCGCCATCACACACACATACAAACACACACGCGATCATTTACAAAACATAAATATATAGAGTCATTTCCACTGAACTGGGAATTATTCACTTAAATATAATGCAAAAAAATTGATAAAGTTTCAATGGGTTCTTCTTTAGGTCGTACTTTTGATAATATCTTTCTCCTATAGATAATATATCTATATATATATATATTATATTTTAATATATATTAATATATTGTAATATATATTATATTATATATTTATATTAAATTATATTATATATTATATTTATATATATTATATTATATATGTAATATCTAATATATATTATAATTTATTAATATATTATATATAAATATCTTATATATGTGT
Source organism: Trachelipus rathkii (assembly GCA_015478945.1). Classification (NCBI taxonomy): domain Eukaryota; kingdom Metazoa; phylum Arthropoda; class Malacostraca; order Isopoda; family Trachelipodidae; genus Trachelipus; species Trachelipus rathkii. The sequence continues at coordinate 16,308 of JABUQX010087294.1, forward strand.
ATTGTGTGAGTAAAATGCACTAGACGCGATATTGTATTTAGTGTGACGAGCGCTAACTCGGAATATAATAATATATATTACCATGGCTATACCGTATATATATTATATATAATATATTATATATCTTATATTGTATATATATTACACTATTTATTATTATTAGCAGTTTCAAAGTACCTATATTGATATATATTATATTAAAATAATAATAGTATTAATGTCAAAAGTAAATATACCTATATCCTTTTACGATGTATATTCGTTGTCACATAAGATAAAATATTTAAAATTTCTGTAGTATAAAAAGTGACCAATAAATTGATAGCTAATAATTATAAGAGGATATATATTGAGGGTTCACAGGAGATTTATATTATTATAGCGGACAAATTCATTGAACTTTTCACTTGTAATTATTATAACTTTTTAGCATAATAATGTGTTATATTATTAAATTAATATACGACTCCCTTATATTATATATTACTATGGGTCTAATCGTAAAATACAAAAGCCCTCAAAATAAATTTTTATGCTATGGATAAGTTTGGATAACGTCTAGGATTACTGATTTTACGAATTACATTTTAATTTAATTATATATTTTAAAATATTATATTTAATAAGTTAAAAGAAATATTTTTTTTGTTTTCTATATTTGTGGCTCCTATAGGGCTTATGAAAATAAATAAGCTTAAGCTTTTTTTTTTTTTTTTTTAAATTTTGATATTAATATGCACTATAAAAACTATCAAAAATATAAAAGTGCGAACATATATATTATAATATATATATATATAATATATTTAATATATTATATATTATAATATAATAATATATATATATATATATATATAATATTAATCTATATATATATATTCTTATATATATTAATTAATTATATATATATATAAATATATATTTAAATATTCTAATAATATATATATTTATATCTATATAATATATTATATATAATATCATTTAATATAAATTAATATTTAATATATATATATTATATATATAATATATTATATCTATATATTAATATATATTAACTATATTATATAATTATATATATATTATTATAATATAATATATATTATTTATATATATATATATTATAATGTTAATATATATTAATTATATAATTTATATATATATTAATATAATTATATAATTAATATATTATAATATATAATATACTATATATATATATATATTATTATATAATATATATATATATATATATTATAATATATTTATAATAAAGTCGGCGTATTTTAAAGTTTTTTTATTTTTTTTTTTATTTTTTATTTTTTTCTTTCAAAAATTAAAAAAAAAATATTCAAGCCGCATTTAGGGGGCTCGATGACGACGGGGTGAAAGAAGGGGGGAGAAGTCCCCCCCGTCGTCCCACTCCTGGGAGGCCGGAGAGAACCTGACTCCTGACATCTATTTGCAGTGATTTATCCCTAGGTATTCTTTAGTTAAAATAGAAAAGAAAAGTTACTTCAATAAAACACTTTGTGAGTATTAGCTTTATCATTAGTCCCCTATTCAGTCGGATTCGAGCCTCATAAATTTAGGGGAAATCACTTTTTAAAAAAATTTTTCGATGATAATAAGGCATAAAAAAAAAAAAAAAAAATAAACAAACAAATAAAAGAAAAAAAATTGTTTTTTGAATCATTTCGGGAGGATAACTTTGACTTTATTACAATATTATAAATTATTGTTTTTACTGTTAGGACAGCCTAGATTCTCACCATGCCGTTCTCAATTATGTTACAGTCGAACTTAGATTGATGAAGATCACTATCTACGAAAAATCTGATTCAATCTATATAATATAGCCGGATATTACCTAGATATATTATAATATATAATATATTACGTATTATATATAATATAGTATATCCATATATATATTATATATATAGTTCATATATAATTTGTATTATTATGTACTATAATATGTTATAATTAATAATAATCTATAATATATTATAACCGATTTATATATATATATCCGGAATTATCTTATTTTATTGAATTTATATACCATATATTATACTATATAGTCTTCAATATATCTTAATTTATGAAAATATTGTAGTATATCAACGTCACTAATTGCAATGGTGGACCCCAAAATACACTAACTAAGTCTGTTTAGATCGAAAATAAACTAAAAAATTAAATAACATGAAAAATTAAATAATTTTGACAGTCCAAAAATTAAAAAAGATAAATTAAAGTATTATAGAAGTTTTATATTATAGATAGCAAAGTTCTATTATACTAATGTTTAATTTTTTCTTTATTACAAATACTGTTAACAAAATTCTTTTGTAATATACTTCTTAACCTATATTTAAATCTTTTGACATGTGTTCTCTTATTTGACTTCTCAAGGATTTGTAAGAACTCAATAAGAAACTGTTACTAAATATCAATATTTAAATAATGCCTTGGAAATATTATTGTCAATAAATATAATGTCATTAAATATATTCATATATATAATAACAGGGGGCTTAATCCACTATACTATATATCATCACTTTATGAGTATTTATCTAATGATATATATATTTTATATATACTATCATATATATAGGATGAATAAGATGGCTAAACATGATTCTTTTATCTGTTATATATCATTATTATATATTATATAAGTCTTTCATATTATATATCCATATCTCATCTTTTATCCTTATACTCTATAAATATCCTTCTGGAGTCGTTTGGTTAACAAGCACATCTAATCTGAATTTATAATGTTTTATTCATTATTTATGTGTTGTATGTATATATATATATTTATTAAAGTCTAACTTCTATATATATATATATATTCTATATTATAATATTTATTGTATCTTGTGATGCTTTCTTTGGATTTTTTTGCATTTATTAAATTTGCCAAATTATATCAGTTATTAGATATTGATACTATATTACTCAAATATTAGTCATATTAAGTTTACTAGATATATCTAATATTTACCTCTAAATATAATGAACTAATTATTTATTTAGCAAAGATCGTTTTCATGAATAAAATAACAATTAAAATTACTAAAGCTGAAAGGTATTTTTGTATTGTTTCCGGTTCTTTATCTTCATGATATTGATTTGGGCTCGTCTTGATCAAATTGTGTCGGCAATTTAATGTCTAATACGGGATGCTTCGAAAAAATTGCCGAAATCGGAATTTAGAGTTCGTGGTTTATATTTTAGTATATTTATTGGAATTTAGTAATATTTGTTGAAAGGAAATTCAAAATTCAGAATAATTTTTGCCAGCCAAAGTTCAGCTTCATTTTCATTATAATTTTCTAAATTATTCAGTTGAAAATAAATTAATATATTTAGTTTCACAGTCAAATTTTGTAGCTCTTACTTTTATTGAATTTTTATATTCAGTAAGTATTTATGTTCTGTAACGATAAATTATATTATAACTAGTAGCATAAAGATTTTATATTTAGGAATAATTACTGAAAAAGGTTTACGGCATAATATTTGTGATGTTCTTCTTTTTAAACTGGAGGAAGTATATGCTTCCGGCCATCTTTTGGGATTTTGGCATTGCTATCAACCTCCAATTTATACTAGCATTTTGCCATAATTTTTGGTAATATTAGTATTTTTTTTATATTTTCATTTTATACAACACGTATTTATGTTATTAACTTGTAGTCAGTTAATTAATCATTTTCCTATACACATTCTTACAAGAAATAAGTTTTATACCTATCCCAGTGCCAATCAATTACAAAAAGTGAGCGGGTATTAGAATTGGAGTCTCACAGTTATTGCGATTAATTTTGAAATGATTTCAAAATTCAATATTAATATTATAGTCAAAGAAAGATACTATTTTAATTTTATTTGTAAAAGAATCAGTATACTAAATAAAATAAATATATAATATATATAATAATAAACTATATATATATTTTATATATTTATAAGTGTATTTATCAACAAATGTTTATATAATATAGTTTTGAATAAAATGATATTATAAAAATAATAAGTTTTTTATTTATTTGCTAAGAAAGAGTGTGGAAACATCAACTATTTTGTAACTTTTAAGGATTTTTATTTTTTTATTCAAAAAGCAACATAGTATTTCACATTATGGAAATATTTTTTATTTTCATCTTCATAATTCGCTGTATAAGTAACTTGAGCTAATAAATATACTAAAAAAATTTTTCATATACTATTTGTCATACCTTAAGATATATCATATTCATATGTAGCTACAATATTACTTATAGGGTTATTTGATCATTACAATAGTATGTTTTGTAGGAAGACAGGAGTTTATTCATGAGGATATGGGTGGAGCAAGGTTAAGGTATGTAATAGAATAAAATAAATTTGGCATGTAGCGAGTTGGAAAATATCCCGTTATGTCGTTTCTTGTTTTCTTGTTTGTAGTATTAGTTTTAAAGTGTGATAGAAAGAGTTTCACTTGTTTTTTGCATAACGTGACATTGTTCATACTCAATATACTGTTTTGAGGCTAAAAGATTAACTAAGTATTAGTTTACGCGCTCATCAACATGGTCTGATGTTGTCTCGGAGCTAGCAACGCATCATATCCTAAATAACTCATTATAAGGTATTTTAATTTACCGAAAAAGTAGGGAAAGACGCGCTCTGATCCTGCTTATTTACCAACTATGCGCTCTCTATTATCGAGTGAGCTAATTTACTGACTGTTAATTCAAGTTTAGAGCGTTCGTATCGAGTACTCTTTGGAAACTACTTTCAATTTCTACTCATTTCATAATAAGGACTAAGCATTACTGAATCTCTTTGCTTTATTACTTTGAATCGCGATCTACTCGCATGCATACAGTTTACGATTAGCTTGTCGGGCGTGGCTCGTAAAGGGATCTAACTCTGGCCGATATCAATCTTAATTCTATATCTTACTGATTTATATTGTATTTTACCGCTATTATTTAAACTTATACGTAGGGAGACTGCGTGTGGCGTGCTTGATCAATTTCAAAGCTTTGACGCTAGGGTTATGTAGCACGTATCCTCCCACTCATCTTCAAGCTTCTCCAGCTTACTACCCTACCTTTGGGGTTTTCCTGTGCCTACTCTTATACGGGTGCGGTGGGTTTAACGTTATTATCTATTAGTGTTTTCTTGTCGAATCAATTTAAGTTTTGCAATATAACGTGGCTAGCTGTCTTTCATGTTCGGTGTATTGTTTTGAATTGGGGGCCACTATTTTAGTTGAATTACCTTCTTCTTACCTTTACCTGCTCAATCAGAAACTAATGGATAAGAAGCCTGTAGATGAGGAGGTTTCTCTTGTTATTTAGAATAGCGAACATGAGTTTGTCGTAGGTAAGTTAAAATTGACCCCTATGTTATTCCTTTTTTTCTTATTATATGAAACGTTTACACCTTTGCTTGTAGGACGTTCAACATATATATATACTAACTTATATATTCACTCATATGCCGATGTCTACGACCACTATCATTCTTCATACCATTATATTCAATATTCTGTCTCTGATGTACGGCTTATATATACAGTCTTTTACTCTATCTAGATAATTGCTCCAATCTCGTTAAACTTTGTACTTTCACAATGTCTATTTACTTATCTCATGGCCTGATAAAACTGGAATAAGAAATATTCGAAATCTCGGATTTGGTGGCGTCTAGAAACCTATGGTGTATTATATCAATTAACAGGTTAAATTAGAACTCAACTTCTACAAATCATTCTCTCTAATACACTTTCCAACTTTATTATCTCATTCGTTCTCAGAGACCGCCGCTCTGCTCGCTTTCTCTTTCCATGTCTCTCCTGTTGACATATAAACACATCCTGGGCCTTAACATAAAAAAAACAATGTCTGGAAAAAACGTCACAACAAAAGCGGTTGGCTAGAAGCTGGATGCAAAAAAAAAAGTGACTAAACCAGAAATTTAAAAAGTTCTATTTACATTTCACCTTTTACTTTTATTTTCTCAATTTTTATTTCGTAGGGCCCTGAGGCGAAGGTGGTGCCTCACTCAAAGAAGTGAGAAACATTTGGGAGTAAGTACAGGTCTAGTTTACTGGAATGTATGTGTACTGCGATGACTTTCTTTTAATCGTCTCTTGCCGAGTGATTGTTGACGGCAAGAACCTAGAATACACAAAGACTTGGCCTCTCATAACGTTAATCCGCTCCATTTTGGTACTGGAGTACTGCCCTAGCTTCTCATTATCTGGGGGGCGGCCACGCCCCCTATCATGAGCTTTCATCCCGGCTGGACTCCTTTACTTCGGAAAACAGTATGTGCGAAATGTGCTCGAGGGCAACAGTGCTAATAACTAAATAAGGTTTATCATAAACGTCTGAATACACGCTGTAACTTCTCACAGTATTATTAACTTAGAGATCGTCTCATCTAACTCATATATCTTTGCTGTAAGTGTCGTGGACGCGAAATCGTTAGGTCAATGTAATAGATTTCAATAGCTCTATATTTATTTGCCTTAAAATTAATTACAAATTCTGACACTTTTGTTTTGTATTAAGAACAAAGCAGCTGGCAGGACTGCTAAGGATGCGCACGAGGGCTGTTATATCAAACTCGTTATTTCAAAACATGATTATGGTACCATATACATGCTTCGAACCTTTATATAGCGTCGGCCCTCGAGTAACATCTACTTGCCAAATGACTGCCAGGTCATCGAGTTGACATTGCTGTGTCTGCACACTTGGAGTTTGATAATGTTTGATTTTTCGTTATGTGGGTTTATTCTATATCCGTTTTGAAAGCATATGTGCTCCAGCTCGGCGAGGTCTCTCACACTTCTTTCCTCTAGCCACATATGTTCTGTGGAATTTTCTCATCTTGCTGTGTGTTCTCACGTCTCCTGGAATTTATATATTCGCCTTAATTAACAGTGCATTATAGGCAATCAATGAATGACCCTTGTCGTCTGTGATCATAAATCCCTGACGTATAAGGCAGTATTGCTTTAGTTTTTGATCGTATAGATTATGAGTGTCTTTTAGCAAATTATCATGAAAGGTGACGATTAGGCACAACAACATTCCTTTCAGATAGTAAGTCCATTCCTTGTAGATTACGCCGAGAGACATAGCTAGAGTCGCTTCGAGCAATGGTGGGTCAGAGAGAAATTTCGAGAGTGCAAAATTCATTGCGAAATATAACACACACACACTGATCAATTAACCTATGAAAAAGACGAGCCGATTCCTCCGATTACGATGCCGTACCATAGTGTAATAATATATATAGTGAGTTAATATATATAATATATATCATATATATATATATATATATTATATATAATACTATATATTATCTTATATAATATATTGGATAATACATATATTATTAATATATATTATATTATATAATATACTATTATATATATAGTATAATATTATATATATATATATTTATATACTATATATTTAATATATATAATATATTAACTTTCATGTCTTAATATATATAGCTATATATATATAGTATATATTATATGTATATTAAATATACTACATATATATACTAATATATATATATATATAATATTACTATATATATATATATATATACTACTAATATATATAATATATATATATATTTTATTATATTATAATATATACTATATATATATATATATATATATATATATATATATATAATATTATATATATATTATATATATATATATATATATTATATATTATTTATAATATATATATATATAATAATACCCAATATATATGATCTCATATATATATATATATATATATATATATACAATGGGACTTGGTACAAAATGTATCAAAACATTTGTGACAAGTTGGCTAATACCGCCTCGAGGTTGTGGCAGTAATTTGAGTCAAGCTCAAAGTCTATCAATATTGATAGACTTGTACTTGTAGATATAAATGCTCTTGATCAACTGTTGAAAAATTGCACAATAGCATCCTCAATCTTCTCTTGCTCTTCGCCACATAGAGCCTGCTTTCAAGAATAGCCTTCGTCGTTTTCATACTCCAGATACCCAGGCAATGTGTATACTTATATTTCATATATACTTACTTATATTATTGGCATTACTTATCATACCTTATATACTTACTTACTTATAAATATATATAAAATTTTACGTTAATATTATTTCATTTCGGAATCATGCAGAATCTGTTCTTCTTAACACTAAAACTCTTTTTCTCCTTTGAAAATGCAATAATCTTTCTGTTTCCTCTACCTCCACGCTCATTCTGGCAACTTTGCAAAATAATGTCAGCCCTAACTCTGCTTCTTCCTCTTTCCCTCTTCGAATATCTTCCGATGGCACAACCGCCCAGTGTTTCTTTCAGACAATTTTCTCCGGGGGGGCTTTACAGAGATTCGGGGGGGCACATAAGTATAACATAATTTACATAAAAAATAAAGATAATGATATTCTTGTCACTTGTCTAGCTAATCTTATGTCTTTATTAGATAACTGTCTTACTGGATATAGTAAATATCCGAAATACTTGCAAAATATAGCAATCTACTTTGTGAAATTATTGGGAAGCATTAAATACAATATAAAATAACATAAGGGTACGAAAACTTTATACTAAGAGAGAATATTATTATTATTAAAATATATATATGGTAATTGACCTTTTCAAATAAGGATAATAGACTCTTTGGTAAAATAAATAAATTATATATATATTATTAATAATATTTATATATATATATATTATATATATATAATATATTATATATATATAATATATTATATATATAATATATATATATATTATATATAATATTAATATTTAAATGATTATATATATTATATACTATATATATATATAATATATATATATAAGATATATATATATATATATTATATATATATATATAATATATATATATATATTATATATATATATATATATATATATATTATATATATATATATATATATATATATATATATATATATATATATATTAATATATATATTAATATATATATATATATATATTATATATATATATATATATAGATATTATTATATATTATATCTATTTATATTTATTTATATATATATATATGAGTATATATTATAATATATATATATTATATATCTATATTAATATATATATATATATTATTATATATATATATATTATATTATATATATATATATATATAACACTTTCGTATGGTCCGTATCCCCGACGTTAGTACTTAGTAAGTTTAGGGGTATTAAGAAAGTAAGTTTTAAAGGAATGAGTATACGACGAGTTTTCTTAGTCGCATACAAGTCTACTGTTTTTTTTAGAAAATCCCTCAGTTGGATATCCTCAGAACCCTCGTGCTTATCATCATATGCAATGCATTAGGTTTCTGGCGCATTCTATTTCTTTGTCATTACTAGTATTCGGTTCATAGAACTGAACGATCTTTTAACCCGAGGCTATCGTTACAGGAAGGACAAGAAAGATTTCACAGTAAGCTTTTTGTAACTCCGCAATATACTCCACGTCCGCTTAAAATATTTTCGACAACGGGCTTTCATCTGCTTTAAATATTTCGCTATCGAGCAAGGAATTAAATGATTAAATATAAAATATAGAGGATTTCAGGTGAATAGTAACACCTTCCCGCATTAAACTCGGAAATCTGTCCAACCAATATATTAAATTTTCGAACCTTCAAATTATCCGGTAAATTTTGTTGATGACTGAACGTCCTCAAAGCCGACTAGCAAATATATATCATTTATACCTCAATTGATTTTGTCTTGAAACCTTTCTTCAATTTCTTCGATTACACTATTTCATTATGATTTTCATTGCCTAAATATTTTTTCTTATCCTCATCGCGCAATCATACCGCTTCAGAACGCCAGTGCTGGCGCCACTTACACAGCACACTCAGAACGGGTTTTTTTTGTAAGTCACTATTTGCAGTCTCCACACTGTTTGCAATATTTATTGCAGTGTAATTTGTTCCAGTTAATTAGGGGAATGACTTTGTCATATACTAAATATGTCATCTTTATTTGCAAAGCATTGACTAAGATAGACGATGAGTGCACTAGGAAGTTCATTTATTACATAACAGGGGACAAGAAAACTTTCATTTCTGATTTCCAGCAAGATGCCCTCCCCTGCTTGTGATGAAAGGTCTGTCCCTTCTTTGTGGATATGCCTCCCAGCCATCAAAATTGACTTTAAGCTCCTGAAGACAGCATTCACTATCTGTATAATGAGGATAACCATCTCATTATCCAATGCACTTTTCTAGGAAACAAATTTGTTATTCCCAAATTCATTAGACTTTAGACAAACATTTAGCCTTGCTTTTTGCATTAAAATGAAATTACACTTTGTAAATATTCATTTCAAAATATACAAAAAAAAACTTTGACCTTCTGGATTTTTTATTCCTTGCAGGGGCCCTGTGCTGGCCAGGCCAATATAAAATGTCTTGCTTTTACAGTGTAATATAGAGCACGTCTTTGCTTATGAAGTTTTTCTGCTTGCCTTTTACATTAAACCTCCAACTTTCCCAGCTATATTAGAAGCACCATCAAATTCAAAAATAATAATGGTTGTCATAATTTAAATCAAGATCAGTAAGCTCCTTATGAATAGCATTTTGCAATAGTTTCGGCTTTTCCATTGGGTATTTTAAACAATGTAACAAGAATAGTTTCTACGGGTTTTTATCCTCCACTACTACAAAACATGTTTATTCATAATGTTTTTTTTTCAAACTTATTCTTCTAACTTTTGCACCCATTAACTAATTAAAACAGAGTTTCACACGGCAAGTGTCTTGCTTCGCTGTAAATTCGACTATCACTCTGTATCTTTTACCACCCATGTTTTAAAATCATCATTTCATTGTCCAATAAAACTTTCAATTCAAAACTCTGTATTATAGTGTGTAAGCTGCCTTCTTCTTATTACCAAAAATACACACGCTCGCAAACGTATTTCGTTTTAAACCTTTCCTATTTAAGTCTCCTTTCCACTTTCACTCTGTTTGAACAATTGAGTCGGAATCGTTTCTTCATAGCCTTGTTCTTCCTGAGTTATTTCCAGTTTCTTAACTATTATAGTTGAGCTAAAAGTTGAGTTCATTAGCTTCTTTAATTTTCCCCATTTTTTCCTAAAGCTTTTTTTGAAAGTTTGAATGGAACGGTTATGAATACCCACCTTTCTTTTGTAGAACATTTTGTCATAATTTTTCAATGATTTTAGGCACCTGTTTATAACAAAAATATGCGTCTTCTTTTCTTCTGTTATTGCCAGCCACTATATTCTTTCCTATTGTATTATTCATAAGTAGTAACTGAGTTGGTTTGTTCAGACAATTTCTGGGTCGATAATTGTAGAGCTGGATGATCCTGCCATTTATTTTCAACATCTTAAATCAGTAGGTTTAATTTGTGATAAATTGATTAACATTTTGCGGCGCTTTCCTCTTTCGTTTTTCTTATAGGTCCCTTAGCTGCTTACGCGCTACTGAAGATAAGTAGACTATTGATGGTTTCCCCCCCTCCTCTCTGATCCCGAAAAATGAGAAGAGGTACCTACATATGAAATATTAATAAAAAAAGATAGCCACACACACACACACACGAGCCCACTATATATATATATATATATATATATATATATATATATATATAATATATTATATATATATATATTATATATATAAGATGATTATTATCAGTATATCGCATCTATCATTTTAAATATAAATATTTTTTTAATATATATATTATTAATGAAATATATTAAAAATCCAAAAAATAGCCCAGTTATAAGGCTCTATCCCTCAAATAGGACCTTTTCCTTAGAGTAATTTTACTAACTATAGCGTTAAGTTATTAGTATTAGCAAAAGTTTAGAATTTAATCAAATTTGCTATATTTATGGCCATATCTTAAGCATTTTCCAATCATTCTGGCTGATTTTCTAATATTTATCGCTAGAATAATATAGATTCTAAAACATAACTTTTTATGGTTTTTGCTTTATGTTTGTAATTTCGGCAAATAATTTAAATTTCAAATTAGCTCGATTTCTCCGGGGGGGCCACTCGACTGTCCTCCGGGGGGGCAAGCCCCCCGGAGGTATGCCTGAAAGAAACACTGCAACCGCCGCTTCACCTTCTACTAAAGCTGAACTCTTCCAGCAAACTTTTGAATTTAATTCTATTTTAAAAGACGAACTACGGAGGCCTAACTCACTCACTACTACTAACTAAACACTGACTAGGGACTACTACTACTGACTACTACTAATACTACTATCTTAATACTACTACTACTACTTGTGTCAGTAGGCCGAATTGTTAAAAAATTATAAGAAAGATTATTATAAATAAGATTACAAGAATTATTCTTTCCCATTGGGATGGACAAAATATTGCATCGAATAATAAGCAGGACGAAGAAATAAACATAAGCATGATAAGACTTGATCGAGCCATCCTAAGAAGTTTTATTAGATTATGATAAAGTTTCTAATTACAAGAGAAAATTATTGCAACTGTTGTTCAAATTTAAAGTCAATCTTATTTGATTATATATTTAAATTAAAATTCAAAAGAAATAAGATAATAGAAAAGGAATATAGAAACAAATTTCCTTTGATCAGAACAAATTTTTCTCCAATGTTCGTTGGATCGAGGTGATAGTAGAATTAAATGTGACCAGGAAGAGAATACCAATAGTTAAAAATATATGTGATAAATATGTATTTTACCTGAGTTTAAAAACCTTTGTGACTCCATTTTGCGTACATAGATAATAATTTTTATTTGACAAATGAATACAAGATCAAATTTAATTTAATTGATAAAGGTAAACAATGTCAAATATGTAAACAACTTTTCTCAAAAACGTTTTGAAGGAAAAATGGGAAACGCAATACTAATTTTTATTTTATCTCTTAGTCACGCGGATATTCGTATCCGGAAATCATAATTTCCAGAATTTTTCTCTGCATCTGCAGCAACAACGTTAGACATTTGCACTACTATAATGTTACAATTTACACACACATTAACAATTAATTGCATTACCATTCCAAAATCTAATAAGACATAAAGAAAAAATAATAGTTAACCATTTATTTTAATTTATACTAATATATATATATACACTATATCTATAACTTTTATATATATATAAGCAATACTTATTATAATAAAAACATATATACTATATAGTATTAATCTAAATTTATTACTTTATATAAAATATACAATTTATTTGTATATAGATATTAATTTACATTAAATCGTGAAAAGTGATCGTTCGATAAACATATATCTTTATAGACGCCGTCACGCCCTTAAGGCGAGTAGTTTACTTTGGAAGTGGTAGTGAGGCGGGACGTGTTTTTATAATTTCTCTTGAAGAATGCGCATGTTGTTCGTGCGGGCTAGGAGCTGGGACGAAAGGAGACAAGGCGCGGAGTGAGAAACAAAAAAGACACCGATACGTGATGGTGTTCTATTTTAGGAAATTTTGCTATCGAAGGTAGAATTGATTTTTTTTATAAGTTTCTCTCTTTTGTAATTCATAGAATTACGAAATTTTTAGTTATAAACTATATGTTACCTGTCTGCTTGTCAAAAAGTCTGTTCACAAACTAAAAATAAAGTCTCAATTGCTAAATTTACTTGCAAAAAAAGTGTTGCGATAAAATTAACAGCGAGAGAGCGCCGGACCATCTCCTTAATTAAGTGCGAAAAAAGGAAAATTTTGTCTTATATAGTTAGTAATGTATGATATATATAATTTTTTTTAATTTAATTAAATATGAAAGGACAAGCTTTTTGTTTTATATTAATCAGGTTTCCCGGCCTTAATAACTAAATGAACGCGCAGTACAGTTCCATGCGAGTACAGTATGTAATTTTTGTGAAGTAGTGAAAAGAGCGATACGTACGTTCTTTTAATACAATTTTAATGATATAACACTAAGTAGTGGGCAGCTTGCTGATACTTAACAGCACAAAAATAGAATGAGCGAGGATGAGAAAAAAAAAGGCAACGATTATGTCGTGTCGTCAATTTTGTGAATCTATTTCCTCGGGTTGAGTTATTTTATAAAAAAGGCTTCATTATTAAATTTTAGATTTATGAAAATTATTTTTAAAGTCTGAAAATATATATGTATTGTAATCAAATCGGGTTCTCTTTGGTGATGAGGTCTAATGAAAATCTACTCGAGAAAGGAGCCCGCACACTATGATTAAATGCAAAAAGAAAATTATGAGTATAAAATTAATAATTTATATATAAAATTAGTTATTTTTGTTATAAGATGTGCAGATGGGGAGGATATTGGAGAGAAAAACAAATTCGAAATTACAAGTCGCGGTCATCTTCTTAAACCAGTCGCCAGCGCCTCTTGAAGCGCGATGACTAAGCAAGCGAATCCGAGAAGATGAGTCATTTATTGGAAGCGTGCTGAGCGAAACGAGTTTTATAATTCTCTTAAGAAGAAGCGCTTCGGCGGTCACAGGATGCTGAACGAAGGGGAAGCGCCGCCGTCACCACCATCACAATTCCTCTTGGCATTCTATTAAGGCAATCTCGTCTCGGTAAGATTTTTTTAAAAAGTTTCTCTTGATTTTGATATTAGAAATAACAATCACAAGGATTATTAAGTCATTATTATTATTATATTATTATTATTATTATTATTTTATTATTATATTATATTATTATTCTTATTATTATTGAGATTTATTATTTTTATTTATTGATATCTTCTATTATATTATGAATAACTGTCGGCCGGGTATATAAGGAATTTATGTTCAATAATATATTTTCTTTGCTTATACAGTCATAAATCGTATCGTTGATTATTAAAGATTGTGATTGAAATTGGCGCGAAAAAAATTTGAAAATTAAAAGATCATGAAACGATCATCTTTTTCAATATGAGATAGTTCGCTATTTCTTCCCTCGTCCTCATGATTGTTGAGCCGATATTACATGCAACTGGGCAAATTTTCCAAAGTTAAGAGTCAGTCTATTTTAGAAAGGCGGTGCTAAACGGACAGTGTTTAGTAATTCTCTCATCAATAAGGCGTTAGTAGCTTGGCTCCAACAGGTAAGCTGAACAAGGATAATGCGCGGTTAAGGAATAAGAAGCAAACTCGTGTATTACCGTATCGTGATTCTTTATTAGGAAATCTTTGTGTTCTCGTGGTTAAGTTTTTTTTAAAAGTTTAATCTTTGATAATAGTAGATTTAAAAATAATTCAAGTAAATCATATTAATATTTTATAATTTATTATATAATTATAATATATTTACACGTTTTTTTCCGAAATATAATTTAGTGAAGTCTGTGCCAGCGATGGTGCTTAATATGTTTAGTTTCTAAATGTGGTGTCTAATGTGGTGTCTACATTCGGTGTCATATGTCGGCTGTTACGATGTACGTTCTACTGATGTTCGTGGGTCTACATATCGCGTGTCTATATGTCAAGGTGTAACAAGTGGATAATCTACATGTCTGACATGCATGTCGGTGTCTATACCTGATGATGTCTACATGTGGTGTCTACATGAATCGGTGTTCTTATTTTGTTTGTCTACATTGTTTGTGTATTACAAGTTTGAGTGTATCTACATTGGGTGTTTACTATGTCGTCTTTTATCAATTGTCGTGTCTACAAGTCGGTGCTACATGAGTCTGTACTTATATGTAGGTGCTAATACAATGTCAGTGCTATTCATGGTCTGTATACATATCGGTGTACGTTATCATGTGGTGTTACTGTAGGTGTCTGCATGTCGTTGCAGCCGACTTCCCTCTTCTTCAGTAATTCGCCCTTGCTTAGTCATCCAACGAGATTCACATGCAGGCGATGGGAGATCTTGAAGAAGATATAATCGACTGATAATCTTCTTTAATTTTGTTTCGCATTTCAATTTCGATCTTAAAGCATTTTTTATATATATAAATTTCTTATTTAAACGTATTTAGAAAGCGGTGCTTGAGCGGAGTGTTTTATAATTCTTCTTAAGAAAGGCGCTTCCGGCGACCACAGGTGATGCTGACGAGTGGCATTCTAATTTTAGAAATTCGGTCTCGGGTAAGTTTTTTTAAAAGTTTCTAGTAATTTTTAAAATTTAGAAAATAATTCAAGTAAAATCTGTTATATAAAAATAATTATAAAGACTACAAAATTTATATCTTAACAAACTATATTGAAAGGCAGTTTTGAAATTTATTCCAAAATGAAAATTAAGGCAATTCAAAAGTGAATATTTGATTTAAAAAACATTTTTTAAAGATTGTGATGATTATAAAGAAAGGTGAAAAAATGAAATTTATTCAGTCGAGTCTTATTTCTCGACGAATTTCAACGCCTGTGAAACGCGACGACATACAAGGTAAATTGGAGACGAAGAGTCAGTTTAGTTTGGAAGCGGTGTGGAGCGGATGTGTGTGAGAGGAGTGGTGTGGAATAAATTGCAAAGCGATTACGTGTGGTGTTCTATTTTGGAATCTCGCCTGGGTAAGTTTTTTTTTCAAAGTTTCTTAAAAGTTTTAGATTAAAATATATTTAAGAAATTTATCATAATAAACATGTTGGAAGCGGTGCTGACGAGTCGGTTCTATGTAGTCTAGGAAGAAAGTTCGATTCGGTGTCCATAGGATCTGGAACGAAGTGAGAAGGGTCCATTAGTCGTGTGTTACTTTGGAAATGCGAGACGCGTCGCGCTTTCGCATATATGGTAGATTACCGAAGTCGTTGTGAAACAGTGGTGCAGCCGGTCGCGAACGGCAGACCGAAACGGTAAGGTTTAATATTTTTATTATTAATGTATAGTAAAAAGTCGTTTATTGAAAATTAGTTGAAAGACGCTTCGTTGGCGTGCATACTCATTTAAAAGGGACGATGTACATTTAAATAAAAATTTGAGATATTCATTTTCGCCATTGTAAAAAGAGATGTCCATTGGCGCATCTAGTTGAAATAAAACCTACGGGATTATATCGCCGGCAATGACGAAAATCAATCTGACCGTCGCATTCGTGAAACGCGATCGACTATACGAGAGAGATTTCCGAAAAGAAGAGGTCAGTTTATTTGCGAAGCTGTGCTGAGTGGACGTGTTTCATAATTCTCTCTCCAGAGAAGGCGCGTAGCGATCCATTTGGAACTTTTGGAGCTATGAGCAAGACCACCTGTTTACACATGTGAGAAAAGGAATACCATGTACGATTGTTTCGTCATGTTATTAGTAATCTTTGACTTGGGTTAATAGGGTATTTATTTATAAATTTCTTTTTAGAGAATACTATTAAAATTTATTTACATGGAATCTCAATTAATTATATAACTAATTTTGGAAGCGGTCTTTTGAGGGTCTAACGTCACACGGTTTTTATTGTTCTATTATTATGAGGAAAGTCGATTCGGTAGTCCATATGATGTTGGACGAAGGGAGAAGGCTCCCATTTCGGTTTTCTTCGTTGTCTAATATACTGAATGCAGACGCGCTCGCGCTTCCGAATAATGGTAGATCCCGCGTCGTCGTCGAACAGTGGTGCAACAGGCTCGCGAACGAAGCCACGAAAATTTTAAGTTTTTTTAACTAATTTTTTATAAATGTTATATTATAAGGGAAAGTCGTTTATTGAAAAACATATATAATAGAGAGGCGCGTCGCGGCCCTCAATAATTCATAAAAAAGTTGCAGGAGTAAGTAATTTATTAAAAAATGTTTTTTTTAAGTACATGTATGAATTAAAAGTCTGGAAAGACAAAAAAAATTGTAAATATTTATTCATCGAAGTTACATATCCTCAAGCAGAGTTGCCTCTCATCGCTTCTGTGTGAAATCGCTTGCTACGGTAAAGCTAATAGTAAGTAGCAGATTATTCACGAAGATAGAGTCAGTTTTTATTATATTGGACAGCGCGGTGCTGACGGACGTGTTTTATAATCTCTGCTAGAGAAAGGCGCATCGACGTCAGCGTCGAAGGTAATGCATAAAGCTTGCAAACGGTAGCCAATGAGAATTAGCGGTTAAGGTTGTGAATAGAGTTTTTATAAAGATTATATTAAATTTCTATATGTGGTAAAACTAATATATTAAATGCGCGCCGCGCCGAACTTCAAAATACATTTTATATTGTATGCAGTAATATATCAAGGATTTATATAAATTTTTTTTTAAAACTTAATGATCGTAATGAAATTGGCAACAAAAGTGAGAACTCGTCTAGCACGAAGTCTATCTTCTTAGAGCAGTTTCCATCGCTCATAAAACGCGACACTTGACTATAACCAAGGGGAAGTTCCGAGAGAGGATATATTGAAGTCGTTTTTTTTGGTCCGTATAGACACGCAGGTACAGGGAGAGCGGATCATTTTATTACATGTTTTTTTGTAAATTTATTCTCTACTCTTCATCAAGAAAGACGCTTATGGCGTTTTCTGCCGAGATCTAGAGAACAGAATGGGAGAGGAGTGGTGAGAAAAAAGGGCATACGATTACGGTCTGAGCAATCTTCTACTTTTATTAGAGGATCAATCTGCGTCTCGGGTAAGTTTTTTTTAAGGTTTCTCTAGTTTTAGATTTAAAAAAAATTTAAGTGAAGTTTTATATATATTAAAAATAAACATAATGCAAAAAGAAAATTTCTCGGCTAATAAGAAAATTTAATATTATTATATTTTTGTTAATGACGTTTTTATAGAGCATGATATATATATTTGACAAAAAATTGAAAATCAAAAAAATGCGGATTCCCCATAAAACTAAAAGCGCGGCAGCCGCCGCTAACTGTAAGTAGTTTATTTTGGACAGGTGGTGGGGTGGGTGGAGTCGATATGCTTTATCATTCTTATGGGAATGTAAGGCACTTCGGCGGAACATAGGCAAAGTTTTTTCTTTTAAAGTTTGTTTTATATATTTAGACTGTGACTCTTATTTAAGAAAATCAGTTATCCAGAAAAAAGTCGTTTCCCGCCAAAACTAAAAGCGCGCCCCAAACCTAAGTGCGAGAATGAAAATTATCAATTAATAAGTAAATTTATATAAATTTTGTTAAATTTAAAATCGTTGAATAATTCGTTTCCCGAACAAACTGAAAGACGCGCTCAGAGTGTCGAGTCAGTTATTTGGAAACCAGTGTTGATCGCGTGTATTATTAATTCTCACTCTTAATGAAAGGCGCTTCGTGCAGCCATACGATATTGGTTACGGAGAAGGGAGATGAGAAAAAAGGGAACGATAAAAAGCATTACGTGGTTGTGTTAATAAATGCGATTTTACAAACTGGAGAATTATTTTTTTTTTAATGTTTCATTTTAAAAATGTTTAATGATTTAAAAATTTATTATAAGTCAATATTTTGTTGTCTTCGACGTTTTCTACTCGTCCAAAAATTCGAATAATCGCTCCCTACCTCTAAAGTTGACGAAAATGAAAGCAAACCAAAATATGACATTTATTTTATTTTTTCTTTTTATTTCATAATATATGAATAATCGTTCCCCGTCAAACTTGGCGCTCTTCTATTGCGAATCAGTTTATTTTGAAAGCAGTGCCGAGCGGACGTGTTTTTATAATTCTCTCTTAAGAAAGGCGCCTCGGCAGCCCTAGGATGTTGGATTAAGGTAGAAGGCAAGGTGAGAAAATAAAAGGCAACGATTAAAAGCATTACGTGGTGGTGTTCTATTTTAGGAAATCTTCGTTTCGGAGTATTTTTTTTAAAGTTTCTTTTATAATTTTTTAGATTTAAAAATTATTTAAGTAAAATCTGTTATCTTGAAAAAAGTCATTTCCCGCAAAAACTAAAGTCGTGCCCCACTCTAAGTGCGAAAATGAAAATTATCAATAATAAGTGAATTTATATATATATATTTTTTTTAATTTCATAAATAAATATCGAATAAATTCGTTTCCCGCCAAAAACTAAAGGTGCGCAGGCGCCCTAACTGTGAGTCAGTTTATTTTGGACGGGGTGGTGAGCGGACGTGTTTTATAATTCTCTTTGAAGGAAGGCGCTACGGCGGCCATAGGATGCTGGGCGAAGGGAGAAGGCTCGGTGAGAAAAAAAGAGCAACGTTTACGTCATGGTGTTCTATTTTAGCAAATCTTCGTCTCGGAGTATTTTTTTTAAATTTTCTTTTATAAATTTTTAGATTTAAAAATTATTAAAGTAAAATCTGTTATCTTGAAAAAAGTTGTTTCCCGCCAAAAACTAAAGTTGTGCCCCCACCCTAAGTGCGAAAATGAAAATTATCCAATAATAAGTGAATTTATATATATATATATATATATTTTTTAATTTCATAAATATTGAAAAAAGTCGTTTCCCGCCAAAAACTAAAGTTGTGCCCCCACCCTAAGTGCGAAAATGAAAATTATCCAATAATAAGTGAATTTATATATATATATTTTTTAATTTCATAAATATTGAATAAATTCGTTTCCCGCCAAAAATTAAATGCGCGCAGCCGCCCTGACTGTGAGTCAGTTTATTTTGGACGTGGTGGTGAGTGGACGTGTTTTATAATTCTCTTTGAAGAAAGGCGCTTCGGCGGCCCATAGGATGCTGGGCGAAGGGAGAAGGCTCGGTGAGAAAAAAAGAGCAACGTTTACATCGTGGTGTTCTATTGTAGGAAATCTTCGCCTAGGGTAAGTTTTTTTTTGGGGAACGTTTGTTTTTATTATAAGATTTCTATTTAGAATTTAGATTTTAAATGTTGATTGATGTAAATAGTTATTTGATATAACAGTCGATTATCTCTCGCTCATAACTAAGGAGCGAGCGCTCAAGTGTGCACTGTAGAATGCGAGAATTGAAAATATCCATTAATAAGTAAAATTTATATAGTTTTTTCTTTTCAATTTCATATGTATTGAATATTTCGTGTTCCGCAAAAATAACTAAAGACGGTCGCCTCCATATTAATGCGTGTCAGTTATATTATTTGAAAAGCGGTGCAGAAGCGGGACGTGTTTTATAATTCTCTGTTAAGAAAGGCGCTTCAGCAGCCCTAGAATGTTGGATTAAAAAGGGTAGAAAGGCAAGATGAGAAAAAAGTCACGATTAAAGCATTACGTGGTAGGTTGTTGTACTAGTTAAGGAATATTGCGTCTGCAGGAGGAATCTTATTTAAAGTTTCTTGTTTAATATTTATTAAGATTTAAAAATTATTAAGTAAAATTGTGTAATCCTGAAAAGAGTTTTTTTCACCCAAAACTAGAAGGCGCGAAGCACCTTAAGTGCGTAAATGTAAAATTAATCATAAATAATATGGTGAATTATTATTATACTATTCTCTTTATAATTCATAAATAATTGAATTAACGTGTGTGTTCTATTATGTACGATAATGCTTCGTCTCGGGGTAGTTTTTTTAAAAAGTTCTCGTCAAATTTAAGATTTAAAATTAATATATTTTAAATTTAAATATAGCTCAATATTATAAGAATATTTTGAAATAATTTTTAAATTATTATAAAAAGAATTCTATAAGTAAAGGGGTCCCTTCATCGTACGCTCCGTGTGGAGCCGGTAATATCTGAGATTCTCCTCCGAAAGCAACGCAGCTCTGTTACTCGACACGACACACCAAACGACAACCAAAAACGACAAACGTATACGATGAATTAGGAAAAAGATGTTCGCGTCGTCGACGAAAGACGATCATTCGCCTTATTCGTCTTTTTTTCATTACTGTACATGAACGCATCCCCAGTGAAGAAATTTGCAGTTATCTGCGGCCATGCATTTGTTCATTAGGATGAGTTTCATTGCAGAGTTCGTTCAATTGGCGACCGAGTCCGTTGTCCGTCCGTTTATTTTTTTTTTTTTTATATAAACGAGCGCGGGACCGAATCGATCGAGGTGTATGTCTCGAGCTCGTTCCGCCACGATAATGGCGGATGATATCGTATGCATGGCGCGGTAATTATTTTTTTTGTATTCGATTATTAACGACGACATCGACAATACACGCGACACGCGACACCATCACACGCATAACCTGAAAGCAGGATGGGGTCAAGATAGCTAAAGCGATGACAAAAAGTTTGGTACGTACGTTCCGCCGTAGTGCTCACTCTGATGGCGCGCGCTTCTTTTTTTTTCTCTTTGTTTCTCTTTGTCTTTTCTCTTTTACTGCTGTTTGGAAACTCACGGAAAAAGAGAGCGATATTTATTTCCGAAGGAAAAGCGGGATTGGTAGATAGTGATGCATAGGGCGTTTAAACGGCGGGTGGAGGGTTTGGAAGTCAACCAGTGGAAAAAGAGAATATCGGTGGTTACACTTCGTTTCGTTCTCTTGTTCAGTTTTTATTAAACGATACGAAAGAATTTTGGATGAACGTCCTAAATTATTCTTTCGTTCGGAGCGAACATGATGATGATGATGATGGATGGTGTTATCGGTGGCGGCGGCGGCGGCGAGAACGGTGTTAAATTCTTTTGCTGGGCATGTTTTTTAAGAGGTACTACACGTATGGAATAGGTAGTAGGTTCCCGAACCATTTTACTTTTTCCGTGCGGCTTTTTAGCACGGGCGTTTATTTTTTAGTTTTTAGGGCATGTTTTTTTTGATTAAGGATTGTTTTTTTTTTAGATTAGGGACCTTATAACTAACGTAATATGCAAACTTTTTCCACAGGTAATATATGGAATGAAAAACGAGCTGTTAATACTAGCTTGAAACGTTCTTTCTGGGAACGTGAATGGCCTAGTGAATAAGGCGACGGTTAATTTAACTAAGTATCGCGGTGTCCAGTAAGTTGATTTCGAACAGGTGATGGATAGTAAAAATGCTCCTTTGGACACCTAATAAACGCCCTAGTTCAGCGCCACGCTCACACCAAATATTTATTTCCTACTACTGTTAAGATCTATCCAACTCCTTCGACTATTTCTTTCAATCTATTTTTGGGCTGTTCGCTCTTTGCGTATATCTTATCTACCTCGTTTATTTCTTTCATCGCACCGTATTACGATCGAAACGGTTGGTCTAGTCTGATGAATCGATGAAAGGTGGAAACCGGCCGGTAGGGGTGCCCATCGACCTAGAGCGTTCACCCGTTAGAAGCACAAAGTCCAGTTACCGATCACGAGAGGAGGTCTTAAGATGGTGGATTTTGTGGGCTGGGCGGGCTGATAAACTCTCGGATGGAAGGATTAGTAGCTGTTCGTGAACGCCCCAAGTTCAAGTTTGGATAGGAAGACCGTCGCACATGCAAAATGGGGGAGCTCACGAAGAAAAGGATCGATCTAGCCGAGCGCCTTCGGACGCACTACGGTGTCTCATCATAAGCGCATGAATAAAATACTAATTACACGGCGTTCAGTTGTCCTGAGAGAATGCTCCTTTTTTTTCGAGGGTGAATTGTCCGAAGGTTCGAATAGCGGTTAGGTTTGTCTCGCTCTTGTGAGTAGTTCGTTTAGTTAGATCTTCGGGTCGGTCGTTTTTTTTTCCTCTCTCCTATCCTATCCCAAAAAAACTAGATCCGCGAGCGAGCCCAGTGGTTGCCATCGACATGGGTTTTTTTTTCGAAATTGCCCGTAATATCGTATTTACGTGATACGATTGCGTATGTTAATGGTTATGTACGGGGTTTCCCTTAAAAAAATACTTTCTCTTTTTACTGAATTTTTTTTATTTTTCAAAACCTATTCGCGTTTACTCAGAACACTTACTATATACCAAACACACAGGTTTCGAATGCTGATGACGACAGATGCTCACGGGCTCCCTGACATCGTACGTCACGTCGGTGGAGCCGTATTTGAGATCCCTACCTCTTCCCTCCGTAATGAAACCGAGTCTCATTCCTCGACAACCAACAACGGACAAACGTGAATACGATGAATAGAAAAGTGAAAGATTATATGCGTTCGTCGAACGACCGACGACTCATCTCCTTATTCCGTCTATTTTTCATTACTCAGTACCAAATTGTCTTACAAGTTTTCCCCAGGGTCTATTCTCTCAGAGTTGGATGCGTTTTCATTGGCAGAATTGTCGTTCTAAGGGCGACGAGTCCGTGTCCGCCGTTTTATTTTTATTTTTTTTATATAAAACGAGCGGGCAATCGATCGAGGTGGTTCTCGAGCTCGTTTGATAAGTGTGGCGTGATGATATTGGTCCGGGAATGGGGGCGTTTATTTCTTTTTATTTGCGATTAAAGCGACCGACAACAACGCGATCAACTCGAAACAAACCGCGATACACGAAACGCAGGAGGAGGGATCGAGAGATAGGTCAAGGGATGAGAAAAAGAGTTTGCTGGTACGCCTACGTTCCTGCCGTAGTGCCTCAGCTCCTGTAGCGCGGGCGGCGTTCTTTTTTTCTTCTTTGTTTCTTTTACTTTCTGTTGAAAATACATGGAAAGAAGAGAACGATAATTTAGTTTCCCGAGGGACGGGATACAATGGGATAAAATGTATAGAATAGCCGTTTAAACGGGCGCGTGGGTTTGGAGCTCCGTCGGAAGAATATGTGTTCTCTCGTTCGTTTTTTCAATTTTTTTACGATACGAGAGAATTTTTTTGGATGACCGAAATCTAGCTTAATGTTGAAATAGATGATGATGATGATGATCGGTGTTGGTAAACGGTGGCGAGGCGGCGCGAGTACGGGTATTTTTACTCGCTCTGCTGCTAGTGCCTCTAATGTTTTTTTAAAGTTTTTGGTACGCAGTACTAACGGGATAGGAGTAAGTTCCCGAACATTTAATTTTTCCGGCCGCTTTTTAGATTCACGGGCGTTTATTTTTTAAGTTTTGACAGCTGTTTTTTTTAGATTTATAGGATTTTTTTTTTGATTTAGATAGGGACAGTATAACAACGTATATGTTATTATTCCGCCTCATACTCTGCGTTATTTAAGAAAACGGGAGCTTTAAAAACTCTACGTTGAAAACGTTCTTTTCTTGGGAAGTGAATGGCCAAAGTGGATAAAGGCACCGGTTACTGTTAATAAGCTACGTCGTGTCCAGTAAGTATTTTTGAACACCAGTGATGGATAGTAATTCCTTTGACACTAATAACACGATAGGTACGCCCAGCTCACATCCATAATTTAATTGCTTCTCTTTAATTTTATCCAAACCTTCGACTATTCTTTCATTCTATTTGCTTTCGCAGGTCTGGGTGGGCTGGCTCGTGGGTTTTTCATTTTCCGCGCGAATGAAATGATAATATAATAGTTATCATATAATATATATATATATATATATATAATAATATATATAATATCAATATATTACTATATATATATATATAATATATAATATAATTATATTATATTATATAGGCTAATATCAAAGTAAATTTTGTTGTGTGTGTGTGTACGTGTAAGTGTCTATGGTGACCCGTAAGTGTTAATAAATGTGTTAGTATGTGCGGGTGTGTGTCGACAGTAAAGAGATATAGTGTATGTGTGTGTATAAGTGTAAGTGTATAGTGGTCTATTTAGCGTAGTGTAAGACATGATGGAAAGGAAATGAACAAATCATATATGGTATGGAAGCACTTAGGGATATCAAAGATGATGCCATCAAAGATGAGTCATCACAAAGATCGAGCACAACACATACTAAATCTGGAGGTTACCCATAAGCTCATAGTTGGAACATTTAATCAGTGCATTTTCAAAGTTTGGAGTCTGAAGGTATCCTCAAGCTCGTGTAGCAGGCGACCTAAGCTACTCAAAGCTAAGTTATCTATAAAGTTGAGAGAGACTGGCTGGGGTACTAAAATTCGCATCGAAGTGTGGAGGGCACAGAGGTGGCGCAATGATGTCGGGAAGCGGGAGGCATAGAAAACAGGCTCTGTGGGGGTATCCATGTTAAGGGGGTTTTTATCCTTAAGAGTTTTTGAAAGCAAACACACCACCTGAGAAAGACATATATGTTTCGCATTCCAGAATTCACGTCAAAGAATGGACACACCCTATTTCACAAACGTCGTGCAAAATATCGAGTGGGTTGGGAGCCAGTATGTGTAAGTTTATCGTGTGTTCTAAAATAATAATAACAATAGGTATGAACTAAATAACACTAAGAAAATCCATAATAAAATAAAATAGAAATGTTTTTAAATTAAATTAATAACCACTATTATAACTATATTAAAGTGTCGCGCGGTGCTGTGTGTGTGTGTGTGTGTGGTGTGTGTGTTGTGTGTGTGTGTGTGTTGTGTGTGTGTGTGTGTGTGTGTGTGTGTGTGTGTGTGTGTGTGTGTAGTGTGTGTGTCGTGATGCCAGATTATTTTGGGTTGTCCATCTTATTAATTTTAAACGTACATGACTGTATGAAGCATAGAAATGTGTACAATGTATAAAGGAATAAGAACCTAAAAAAAAAAATCATTGTGGTCCAAGCATTGTTGATTTATGTTCGGTGCATATAATTAATGTTATTTTAAGTGATTTCGGTATCAAACGTTGACAAGAAACAGTTTCATTGTAAGAATAGGGATGGAGCATTTCTTCTGGGTCAATTATAAGTACTTAAAAGGACACTGAACCCGGGATACTTCTCGGTTGACATGCGCGCTCAGTACACTATCAGTTCGGGCATGATGAAGATACTTTTTTTTTTTGGGCCGGTGGATTGTCGAACCACGGAAATCATTTCGGCGCACTCGCGGGGCACGCGCGCGGGCGCCGAGGGATGCGGCGGGCGGACCAGCGGGCTGCGGGCGGTTGGCTGCCTTTCGGGTAGGGGGCTCATGCTGAGAGGCCCTGGTGCGTAGCTATGCTAGTGAATTAATTTATTATCTTAAGACTACGGTGAAGATTAAACATTTATAGTGGCCTGCTAAATGTTAAGTAATTTCTATAATATGGTATGCACAAAGTAAAAATAAACCATTGTAAAATCCTGTTGGAAAAATCATTGTGCACCGCTAAACAGCAAAAGTGCAAGTATGATTTTTGAACTGACTAGGGGAATCTTCCAGATAATAAACACAGAAAGAAGTCAATAATTTTCACATTTTAGGTAAGTTGCATAGTTGAATATATGCAACGGTTTTAAATTTCAAATTTAATTTTCCAAAGACCGATTAAAATACTTCTCTCGGATAATTCTCGACCAATCACATGCACTGTCATATAGAGATAAGGATCTTACCGTTCTTGTGAGTTCGGACCAATCCCCAGTAAGGAAAACTTTCCTTTTTTAACCTGCTTAGGATCTTCACCCCATCGATCCCATGCATGTTTTCAGTTGGAAATATATTATATAAAAATTGAATCAACCAATCGATGGGTGGTTCGTAAGTCCTAGTCTTGTGCTATAACGGGAAATAACCACTTTTTTGACCTGGTATTATAGGGAGGATTAAATTGAGCCTTCGTCTAACAATGAAAGGGATTATCCTAAATTTGGCCTAAACTTTGGCCTAATGTGTTTATTCTGCACCAAATTTTTACCGGATTACATCGGTCTTGATTTGGCCTTGGATTAGGCTTTTTCTCCAACTTCGATCTACAAAAAGTATCCTAAATAATTATAGACCTAAAGTAGTTATTTAACACATTTATAACAAGAGAGAGAGTCGAGTATTTCGCGTAATCTGTAAGGCAAAGGTGCGCGGTATTGTGTTTTCCCGGTTTCGATGCTTGGACTTGTCAATGTACATTGATTAGTAGACTTAATTAATAAATAAAGAGACCGCGAAATTATTTTAAAAAAAAACCTTTGAAATATTTTTTAGTTCAATGGAGTTGATTAAAACTACTGATAAAGTGATACTAATTGTTATTTTAAAATAAAAAACTTAGAATGATTTTAATAAATACACATGTTAGATCGCTTCGCTCGCAGAAGAACGTTATTTTGGTTATTTTTTTGTTTATAACTGTTATTTACATGAGCTAAAATGATGAAAGAGTAAGATCTAGAGAACACAAAAGCGGCATACATAATTAGCTGGTGTAAGAGGGGTGCTGGGGGCTGACCTTACTGATTCTACTGATTTTTATTGCTTTAAAATAATTAATGATAAATATAGTGTTTTTAATAAAATTCATAACATTTTTAGTAAAAGTATATTTTAAAACAAACTGCTAATTATAGAAGTTTTTAATTAAAAACAAGAAAGGAATTCTGTTACTTTCCCTTTTCCTTGTTCAAAAGAAAGAAAGTGATTGTTTATTATAGAAGTTTTAAGAAACTTTGAAAATAAAATTTTAGTTTGTTTTTGAAGGAGATAAATAAATTTTAAATGTAACTTTTTAAATAAAACATAAATGTTTTAAATAAATTAAGTCATAATGTTAAAAGTGAATCTGCGTGTGTAAGTAAAAATCTGGTGTGTGAGTGTAGTGCACACATGTGTTCTTATGGGAAAATGTAAGTCATAGTGAATCGTGTGTATAATGTCATAGTGAATGTGTATGTGTGTATAAAGTGTCATAGTGAATGTGCAGTTGTGTGTGTGTGTGTTCTAAATATAATAACATAGGCATGAGTAAATAACACTAAGTATAATAAAAATAATAAAAATAAAAAAATAATAAAAAATAATACAAAATAAATAAAAAGTAATAATAAAATAATTAAAATCGTATTAAAAAACAAAAATAAACATAAATGTTATATAATATATGCAGTTAAAGCAGTAAGAGCTGAAGAAATTAGAAAATGCC
The DNA here is from genome assembly GCA_015478945.1 of Trachelipus rathkii. Lineage (NCBI taxonomy): Eukaryota > Metazoa > Arthropoda > Malacostraca > Isopoda > Trachelipodidae > Trachelipus > Trachelipus rathkii. Next base: position 45,045 of record JABUQX010087294.1, read on the forward strand.
TTCGAAGAGCAGCGAAAGTTACAGCAGTAGAAAAGCAACAGAGAAGTTAAAGAGATAAGACAATAGTTAAAGCAGTAAAGCAGAAAGTGTAAGCAGTAAA
>JABUQX010087297.1:0-7500 GCA_015478945.1 Trachelipus rathkii
TACTAACAAAGTCCACTACATTCTTAGAGTTCCCTCATGATTATCCACTCCGTGCATCTCTCTTCCCTCCCCTTGTAGTCATTACAATATTTATGACCCTGTCCCACTCCTCGGGACCCTCACCTACAAACTCCCAACACATCCAGATCTCTCTCCATCCAAGGTCCACGCCTCAATCCTTCCTTTCGCAAAGTACTTGCAGTTTTATATGGCAATTCGTATCTTGTATCTTTTTCCGTAGTCTTTAATCACGCTTTGTGTAACCCTTGATTCCGCTGTGTCCGAGACAACCATTGAACCTCGAGCACTTCTTGTTTACGCTGCCGCTTACTACCTGTCGCCACACACACACACAACACACACACACACACAACAACACACACACACATACAATTATATTATAAATATATATATATAATTATATATATAAATATAGTAATATATATATATATATATAGCAAATATAATAATATAATAAATTATATATATATATATATATTATATATAGATATATAAGTATATATAATATATATAATATATAAAACTATATATTAATATAATATATAATATATATATATATATAATATAATATAATATATAATATATATATATATATATATATATAATATAATAGTATATAAATAATATATTTATAATAATCTTCTCTCCATATAATATATAATATATTATATAAATAATAGAATATATATATATAATTATAATAAATATATATTATAATATATATATATTATATATATATATATATATATATATATTATGATATATATATATATATATATAATTAGATATATATATATATATTATAATTATATAATAATAATTAAATAATATATAAAAAGTATAGCTATATTAGATTGCGAATAATGATATTCAGTTAATAAATAATTATTTTATTAAACTTAAATTATTTTTTTTATTTTTCTTTTTTACATTTTAACACCACCCGCTCACGGGGCAAGCCCTAATCTAGAGGGTTGTGCCAATTTTTTAAGTTGAACAAGAACGAGTCAAGAAAGAACAGCTTCACACTCACACGCCCGACAGTGACGAACCGGTCCTCGCCTCGAGTTGGGCGTATTCTCTCACGCTGACTACGACGTTATTTTGGTGTTGATCCATTCCTTCTTGAACTATGCGAAGAAAAAAAAAATCCTCATTTAACCCCAAAAAAAAGCCGACTGCCCGAAGTATTCCATTCTTCATTATGAATCTTTCATGCTAGCTATATCCAATTTTATAGAATTGAGAACTAAATAAAATATATCAGTCGAGAAACTAGCCAACGTGAGGAAGACATCTTAACGTTTTTGAAAGCAAATAAGTTTTCAATGAAACCAGAATAGCTGCTGAAAAAATAATGTTTCTTTAATACAAAAGTTTAGTTTATCAATCAATTTATAACGAAACCGCGAAAATAAGAATATTTCTTTCTTCGTTATATATATATATATACTAATATATATATAATATATATATATATATAATATATATATATAAAAGTATATATATATAATATAATAATATATTAATATAGGTATATATATGCAAATATATAACGAAAAGAAAGAAATATTACATTAAAAATTAATAAAGTTTATCATTGCTAAAGATGATGGATAAATCTATATATATATATATAATTATATATTGAATATAATATAATATATATATAATTAATATATAATAATATAATATATATATTACTATATTATTATATTTTATATATATACTATATAAATTATAATATATTAAAATAATATATATAATTATATTATAATATTAAATAAATATATAATATAATATATAGATAATATATATATATATATATATATATAATATTATATAATATATATATATATTATATATAATAATATATATATATTATATTAATATATATATATATATGATATATATATATATGTATACCTATATATTATACCGATATATTGTATATATAAGTATATATAGGATTATTAATATATATAATAGAGTAATAAAATATATATAATATATATATATTATATATATATAATGATATACTAATATATAATTATATATATATATATACATACATACCGTTGATTCAAAATTATGGTAAAAGTTTTTGGTAACTGATAAGAAAAGCAAAAATAAAGGTAAAAGTTCCTATGAAGAAGTATGACGTAATGTGCTTAGTTTCCGTCTGGCTGTCGATGTGTTTTTTACAAATATCCTTGTTCTACCGAAACAAGTTTAAGTTACAACTCAAATTTAAATGCGGACGTTAAAAGTCATTTCAGAACGAATAACACATTCGAAATAGGAAGTGTAAAAAACATATTAGTATTGTATATGATTAGTTTAATTTTGTACAAATAAACGTACTGTTTCTAAATCACCTACAAATTGATATTCAAAAGACTAAAGATATGTGAAAATGACCTTCCGTTCCCAAATGCACGCGTCATGCGTCTTCTCATCGATTTTTGGACCCGTTCAAAATATTCCAGCAGCTGTTGATGTTTTCAATTCCGTTCTTAATCCTTAATCGTTAGTCTTTCACGGTTTTCGATGTGAAGAAGACTATACTAAGGTCCTTAAAATGTCCCAAAGGTTATTAATCCAAAGTATTTAGGTCTGGTGACCCTTGACTGCCACGGAAATGGCCAACCCTCGACTCTGATCCATTGATTGAAGGTCTCATTCACGTGTTCATTTAACTTGCAAGCACTAAATTGTGCAGAGCCCATCATGCATTAAACCAATGTTTGTGGTGCAACTGAAGAGATATCATCATCAAGGAAGTACGGGAGCTCATGTGTTCAAAAGTTTAAGTTAGATATGCCATTAAGCCTGGGCGAGAAGCCTCAACATATTACATATCATTGAAATTCCTGCCCAATGTTTACTGAAAACTTTATGTCGTGAACGATTCCTGTTAATTACATGGAGGCATTCTCGTCTGACCATAGTGTTCGTTCATGAACGTTAACGATACTATTCTTGTAAAGAGGCCGTCGGTAAATAAAACCTTCGTTTAAAAAGTTTTTGGGTCATACATTTGTTACAGAAAACCAGTGACAAATAACAACACGAGGAGCATAGTCGCGTGGCAATAGAGTATGCACCTGATGGACATTACAGTGTTATACTGTGCTCGGTAGTAACTAAACCTCCAAAAAATACTAGATTGGGTCGAATTTAAAAAACTGTAGGACAATTCTTCGAGTGCTCTTTTCAGGATATGCTCAGAAATATTATTCATTAAAAAGAACTAATTCTTCTAAATCAACAGTCCTAGTAGATCGGTGTGCTTGCATTAGTGTGCTCTTTGACTGCAAAATACCCGGTTTCAGACAAGCGTTGATGAATAGTGGCAAAAAACCTTGCGCTTAGACAAATTCGGTTGGGATATTTCTCTTGGTACGTCTTGCTGCAGAACTATTGCAGCGTACCATCCCATACATTAGATGCATGTCAGCTAGTTCACAGTATGAATACACATGGTAATTATGATCCATATTCAATAAAGAAAGAAACACGTAAGAGACACACACAGTCAAATGAACATTGTAATGCAGTAACTCATAAACAACAGTGCATTTTTGTGATACGCTACGTAGTTGTTATTTTCCTCAACAATAGTGCTAAATGTTTAAATTGAAGGAGGTAAGCTGTTTGTGAAGAGTGTGTTAGTTAAATGAGATGTTTCCCAATTACAAAATATACATTCTCCCTTATTAATATTCATAATCTATTAAATGTTATACCATTTGATTCTGCGTACAACAATAGGTGTTTTTTGGTTCCTTAACATTTTAACCTAAGTCATCCGCTTTCATGGAATGTCGTCTCAAATACTTTTAACGGCCGCCATTTTTAAATTCATAGTAAATTTTGATACTCTTTTTCGTCTTAGCACTACACACAAACGTATTCATCCCAAATATAGGTTGCAACCTACTTGTTCGTAAGATACAAAAATATTTAGTAAAAAACACTACACAGACAGCCAGACGGAATAAACTAAGCACTTACGTCATAACCTTTATATCGAAAAATTTTACCTTTATTTTACATTCTTATCAGTTACTCCAAAAAATTTACCTAATTTTGAAGCACCCTGTATATATATATAATTTTTAATTTTTATTTATTTAATCTATTTCTATATACCATATATATATATATATAATATATATATTATATATATATATATATATATATATATATTTAATATTATATATATTATTATATAAAAAAATATAATAATATATTATAATAATATATATAATATATATATATATACTATATAATATATATATATATATACTTAAATATATATATATAATATTATGACAAATATAGATATTATATATATCATTTATATATATAATATCAAATATATATATAATAATATAATATTATAATATATATATATATATTATATATAGTTTATATATATATATATATATATATATGCTAATTGAGAGTGTAGATTATTGTGAGTCTAAAATCACAAAAAATGTTCATAGTGAATGGCAATCAAGCTCGAATTTCATTGCAACATTTATCATTCCTTTATCAGAAGAGATAATTCATGACACATTTGGAGCCAGTTTCGCCCATATGTTTCCCGCTAAATAATCGAAAGTGAGATGAGATCTTGTTTTTGCTTGAAATTCTTATTGTTAACATTTTCTCTTCTTTTTTAATCATTTTTAATTCTGCACTAAACATTAATAGCTTTACTAAGTCTTCTTTTTATACTTATTTTTTCGGTCTTTTTTTTACCCCAAGTTTTTCGGCAACTTTCTCACCGATTAGCATTTTTCCCCTCCTTCGTTTTATTCGTTTTTCTTCTTAAACCAAAGTTTGTAATCTTAAAAGCCTATTTTTAAGCATGTTTATTTTCCGAATTTTCCTTCTTAGGTTTGCTCACTCGGAAGCGGTCAAGCATTTTTCTTCTTTCCGCTAAAGACGCTCAAGCAGAGCAAATGTTCCACAATCTTAATTCAAAGAAAAATAAGTATAAGATCTTAAATGATAATTATATAAGTATATAAATAAATAAAAATTAGCATAATTTGTTGTTACATTATCGTTCTAAGGTTTAGATCAACCTAAAGAATGAATTTTTATATTTATATATATATATATATATATATATAATATATATATATATATATTATATAGTATATATATATATATATTATATATATATATTATATATATATATATATATAATATAGATAATAGTAATATTAGATATATATATATATATATATATATATAATATATATATATATATATATATATATATATATATATATATATATATATATAAAATCTTCAATGTGAGAAAGAAACTCTGCTTTAAATTCAAATTTAAAAATAAATAATTCTGTTGAATGAATAACTTTTTTTCCACTAAAAATCCTGTTAGGTTCTTTAAATTCTCTAACGCACTAGCGCCGACTCGAATCCCAGAGGGGAATTATTTCTTTGCCTTGCAATAAAAAATAAAAATGTTTTAAGATAATCTACTTTAGTACTTATATGTGAAAATAAAAAGTACATATTCTCGGTATTAACACCTGCGCGATCACACAGTTTTTCATAAAATTTCGAAAATTTTAGCAATAACATCTAATGTAGAAGTACCAAATAATAATAAGAAATTATAAAATAATATAATAAAAATATATACAAAAATGATAATATAAATACATACAAAACTAATAATAGTACTAAAAATACACACAAAACTAATAAAAATATTAAAAAAACACACAAAACTTATAAAAAATACTAAAAATACATACAAAACAAATATTAATACTAAAAATACCAAAACTAATAATAATACTTAAAATACAAAATAACAATAAAAAATAAGTTAATTATACTTATAAAATACCCAAGAAATAATAATAATATCTTACAAGAGAAGCAATGAAGTAATATAAATCAGAATAGAAATATAAAAATTAACGAATAATAAATTATAAATTTAAAATAATAATTAAAATCACAATGAGAATATAAGTTATTGATCTTATTCTAATTCTTAATATATATGAATTATATTTGACAAAATATATATATTAATTATAGATAGTTCTGGTCGATAAAAATTCTATTTATATTACAATATATTAAATATAATAAAAATATATACTTATAAATATATATAGATCTAATATTATAACTATAAATAATTATTTATTTATATATTATATATATATATATATATAATATATAATATATATATATATATATATATATATATATATAATAAGTTATATATATAATATATATATATTAAATAATAATAGATATATATATATAATATATATTATATAAATATATAATAATTATATATAAATTATATATTTATATATAATATATATTATATATATATATATATATATAAATATATATATATATATATATAAATATATATATATAATATAATATTAGTTATAATAATATATATATTATATTAATTAATAATATATATATATTATATAATATATATATATATTAATATAGTAATTAATATGTTAAATATATAATATAAGTAAGAAAAAAATGTAATTTCTCAGATGTATGGTAATCAATCAACGTTTATCATTCAATAAGAATTAACCAATATTTCTCTCAGTTAATTGGATTAAATAATATTATAATAAAAATAGGAATATAGAATCAACATTTCTCTCTCTACTCTCTCTTCTCTCTCTCTCTCTGCATCTCTCTCTCTCTCTCTCTCTCTCTCTCACGTCATTAATTAATCTCTCTACCATCTACCTCTCTATATCTGCGACAAAACAACACAACAACACTCACTCTACAAAACATCACAACACACAAACCTACACCCTACTCACAATCAGCAACGACAACCATATTACACACACATCAACTAAAATAAGAAATATAATGCGCGAGACAAACAAAGGCTCTCTCGCCAACTACCACTCTGGAATGAACCCTTATTATATCCAAATTAAGAGAAGAATATCCTGACCGAATCATGAACACATTCTCAATAGTACCATCTCCAAAGGTGATTTTTATTATACTTCAAAAATTAACAAATATTTTGGTTAAAATAACAAATTCAAAAGTTTTTCTTATATATTTCGATGTTAATACACATCTTGGCAAGTAATTTTTTATATTAATAGGTATCAGACACTGTTGTTGAACCCTACAATGCTGTTTTATCTTTTCACCAACTAGTCGAGGAATACAGACGAAACATTACTCGCATTGATAATGAAGCTTTATATCGACATTTGTGTACGGACTTGAGATATCAACTCCAACATACGGAGACTTAAATCATTTGGTTTCTATGGCAATGTCAGGTCTTACTACTTGTTTGAGGTATAATATCTTCTCATTGATACGATGAATGACTAAAATTTGTAGTATATTTTATTTTAGTTTTGATTAAGTTTTTATTTCATTGTTTTGCAAGTTTGAAATGAC
>JABUQX010087297.1:15000-22233 GCA_015478945.1 Trachelipus rathkii
TAATTCTTTGTCTCTGCAACATTATCTTTATTTTCATTTTCTTTCTCTTAATAAAACTATTGTGATAGTTACTGTTTTTCTTGTAAATCTATTAAGAGAGACATCAGTCTTCTCTTTTCTATCCACTACCCTTTTCTAATGTATCATAAGCGCTTCTGTTGTCATTTCATCTTCTACTCAACATCTATGCCGGTGTCTCCATCTACTTAATACTTTGATTTTGAAAACCTTCTAACCTAACTGCTAATCAGATAATTAAAAGGAGGATGAAATTGCTGCGCTGACCTATGATTTATCTGGCTATTTTGTAAATTCTGCAGAGACATTTGTTCTTTTTTCATTCTTCCAAAAACTAAGATTCTTTACCTATCACTATGACACAATCTCCAATCAACATAGATTCTTTTTCCTTCAAAAACATGCAACTCAAAACTTTTTTTTGGACTTACTATTTCTTGTTTTATTTTCCTATTTAGTGATTTTCCTGGAGCATCATTGTTGTTTTCCTCGATAAACAATCTCAATGAGATTGGATGTTTAGGAGTACCTTTTGAACCTTCTTCACATCGAACTAGTTGCTTGTTCTGCATTGGAGTGTATGCCCACTCATCGTTTGAGAATGTATCGACAATTCGTGATTTCCTTGCATCAACAAATATTTTCTACTTTCACTAATTCCCTAATGCTCTCTCTCATCTCTTCTCTCCTCTCTCTCTCTCCCCTCTCGGTCTCTCTCTCTCTCCTCCTCTCTCTTCTCTCTCTCCTCTCATCTCCTCTCTCTCTCTCTCTCTCTCTCTCTCTTTTCCTCCTATAAAGCGCTACACCTCCCTGTACTATAGCGTTTACTTGGATCACTATTGCATCGTGACACTGAGATTGTTCACACACCGCACTACTGAGGAACGACGAGTATTCTCGCTTTCCACAAATACCCCCGTTACACAACTCTCTAACTTTCAGTAAAACCTAACCGCATGTCCATTTTTTTCATGTACTCTACGAGAAATGTCTGGAACACTTCTGTGCTTCATTTTCTTCACTTCCGTACTGTTTTCTAGAGTAAATTAGAAAATGTCCGCACAGAGACTTATTTGTATTGAACTATCGAGGAGTCAAGACATGAGTTTATTCTTTTAGTAGTTTGAGGATGGCAGAAACAAAGGTTGCAAAATTTACAGTTATGGCAGACGAAGTCAGTTGAATGCTGTTCTTTTCGAATCATAATTTCATCTAATTTACTTAGATTTTTAAATCAAATTTTATCTTGCGAATATATTTAGTAGATGAGTTTAGTTTCCGTAATTTTGATGTTATTTTAAGCTTAGTTGGAATGAGAGTTTGGTGCATGCAAGGGAAGATAATTGTTAATTATTTATTCAATAAATCATTTGTATTTATATAAAAGTTTTTTATTTCATCTTTGTATTCATCTCGAAAGAAAAGAGATTATCATTAAATATAAAATTGTTGAATACAGACGGGTATGCCATTGTTCCAAGAAATTACAAGCAATTTTTGTCTTTATAAGATCAAATAAGTTCAATCAAAAAAATATATTTTTGCTAAGGATCCAAAAAATAATTAAAATGTAAATAAAGAAAAATACAATACGAAAGTTCAGTTTTGTTTTTTTTAATATTAAATCAGTTACACCATAATTCCATGGATTGATATAGTTATTTTTAGCTACTAAAGAGCTAATGCATTTCGCGAGTGCAAAAATACGCTCCTTACACTCAGGTAAGTTCTTTAACAAGGTTTAAGTGCATTTTTATATAACAAAAGGGCCCTTTTCCCTTTCCATTTATGCCTTAAAATCTACATTTCCACCACCTGTTCACATTGACGATTATATGTTAATTAGTGCTCATTGATAAATGAAAGAGGAAATCTCTTTGTCCTGAGTACGGTTTTTATTCAACCCTATCTGGACATTTCTAACGATCTTCTTCCAAAGTCTTCTCGCTTTTGGTGACCACTGCTTTCAATCAAGGTTTCATTTAAACAAGTGCTTGACATCCATCCACCTGTTAAAATTATGAAGGTAAGCGGTCGGGATTGCATTAATTCCTATAAATTTAATGAATATGTTTTTGATTTTACGTTAATTTTCGTTCTTCATTCTTTTCTCTAGCTATTGATACTCGCATATTATTTCTATAATATTTGAATGTTAACTCTAGCTTTGCATCTTTATCTATTCCTTCTCTGGTTTCTTCAATCCTTCTCTGATTTCTTCAATCCTTCTCTGGTTTCTTCAATTCTTCTCTGGTTTCTTCAAACGGATCAACTTATATATGGTTTAGATTCTGTAGTAATAGGTAATGTTTTATCGGAGCTCTCGTGGATTAAGCGTTGATTGTGCTTTCTGTTTGTTTGTTTGTTTTTTGCTTGTTTAATTTATTCATTTGTTTTATCCCCTAATATGCGTGTGTCTGTGTGCAGGTGTGTGTGTGTGTGTGTGTGTATAAATGCTCTCCTATTTTATTATTTTAAATATTTTTTTAATAATTGAAGAAAAGATAAGTATTACATTTTAAATTTTAATTTATTTTGATTTTTTTAGTGTTAGTTAAGTTTTAGGATAGTACAAAGCCATTTAGTTTATTAACCTACTTGTTTCCAATAATATATAGTTTACCTGATATTTAGCACTAGTTTACTTTATGTATTTGTCTTTTTATTTAAATTTTACCGACTCTTGAAAAAAAATTGTTTTTCTTTTTATTTTAACCACCTGTGTGTAAAGGTTTACTCTTTTGGGAGGTAATTATTTTAGTTTATTACTTGAGTGTGTCAGTGAGTGTTGTGTTTCTGAATGGGGGGGGGGGTTCGTGTGATCGAAATCTCAGTGGAGGAGCAGTAGAGTTCGGTTTTCTATTGACTTTGTCAACGTCGTGACATGTAACAGCGAACTATTCTCTTCTAATATTGTCTTTCTTCCAGCTCACACTGAAACATTTATTTCTGTCCTGAGACTGCCGTTATCCAGGGTATTTTCTTATCTGGTAATCTAAATATCTCTAAACTATAACCTGTCTTATAATATCCGACTATGGTGGAGTCTTTTCTTATATAACAACAACACATTTGATAAACCTTGAATCTCCTAAATTCGATGTTCTTTCTATAGCTTAAAATCTACCATCTTATTATTATCATTTTCTTGTGTCTCTATTGCTGCTCACCTAATGGAACAGATTTTTCAGTTCTTTACGAATATCTTACAACCTCTTACGAGACTGTTAAATTTCATATAAATGCTGAGGTCCCCTATTTAAGGGATTTCAACGTACGCCGAACTGAGCGGTTGGTTTTCTCTCATACTAATGCAGGTGGGAAAGAGGTTAAACATTCAGTGTTTTCAACAATCTGGAACAGTTAATTACGGAACCTTCACATATAACAGATCGCCCTAACTAATTCTTAAACGTGTTTGACTTGTGCTTCACCACTATGCCTTCTCGTTATAATTACACCATTTCCCATATCTATCCGTAACTCCGATCATAATCTTGTAGCTCCTAATTATTACACTTTTTCTCCAGCAGCTCCACGTACTTTCTAGAACTTTAATCAGGGTAATTGGAGGACATTGCGTCTCCTCTTTGGTAAATACTCTTGGAATAAATCCTGTTTTGACTCGGAGGACACTTCGGTGTCTGGTGAAATGGTGGTCACCTTAATCACTGATGGGATGAGCAGGTTCATTCCATTTTCGATTAAATCTTTTTCTCACCAAAATTCATGGTTCGATTGCGCCTATTCTCGTGCCATCCAGGAGAGAAACATTCGAATCGGGCATGTATAAACCCTCATTCTAATATCACTCCTACTAATTTTCATTTCGGGATATTTATTAGACAGGCTAAACGCGCTTTCACTGAAAGAAAGACCTCTTTTGATTCTCCTACTGATAGGAATTTCTAGCTTCTTGCCAAAAATATCTCCAACAACTTCTGCAAATCCTCTTTTCCTCCACTTATTTTTACTGATGGAGCTGTAACTACCACTCCCTGCTGATAAAGGCTAGTCTCTTGGCTTCTTTTTTTTTCATTTCATTCAGGCCATGCGACGATTTTGACATCTTCATTATACCTATCTCCTCTCAGGTGTCCCTTGTCTGTTTGCCTACTTATCTCACATGACATCTAAATGACTAGTGGTCCGGATGGCAATTCTTCTCCGTGTGTTTGAGGGAGTGGTGCCTACTGAGCTGAAGCTTGTTATCGTTCAAGCTCTACTCCTCTATGCCTTAATACTAGATATTTTATCCTCAGTGTGAAGAGTGGCGTATGTCCTGCCGATTCCGCGAAGAAGGGTATGCCACTCTGAACCATCCTAACTATCATCCTACAGCTCTCAACCTGTATTCTGTCTAAAGTCTTTGAAATTCGTTAACTCTCATTTCCTGAATCATCTGGATCTCATACCTTCTTATGATATCAGTAGTCAGACGGTCTTCGACGCTCAGAGGTCATCTGTGCAACATTATCCTTTCTAACTGATTATTGTCTCTGACCCTTAAGGGAATAAGGGAAGTCATGTTGTGGTAGCACTTGACAATACCAAAGCTTTAACCGGGGAGTGGCATGCGTCGCTGCTCTCTAAGTCCCACCATTCGGTGTCTGACTATCTCTTTTGGCTCACTCATGTCTCGTTCCTCTCAGTCGTTCCATATCAGTATCTTGTTGATGGAGCAACTTCTACTTCTTTCCTTGTTAATTGTGGTGTTCCTCAGGATTCTGTTTTATCTCCAATTTTATTACTACTTTTCATTAACAATCTTCTCAAATGCACTTCCAACTCCGTTCATTCTTATGTCGATGACTCAACTCTCCATTCTTCCGCTCATTTCAAATATTCTCCTTCTTCTGCATCTAGAGTTCCTTCTCGGCTGTAGCTTTCCTATTAAATTATTGCAGATCTAAATGACTTTTTCCCAGTGGGGTCGCCACAACCTTGTGAAATTCAATTCTTAAAAAGCAAGTTTTTCACATTTCCATCTCAAAAACACCCTCAACTTTCCAATCTACATCAACGGCTCAATCCTCTCACCTATGAACAACAAAAACATTCTTGTTCCCAACATATACAACAAACTGTCTTAGAAACCTCATATCACAACGGTTGCTAAGGTGGCCTCAAAGAAGCTAGTTTTTATTTTTTTTGTTCAGGTGAGAGAATTATTTCTTCTGAGCAGTTACTTCAACTTTATAAGGGTCTTATTCACTCTTGTATGAAGTACAGTTCTCACATTTCGTAGCGGGGGCAGGGTGCTCCGTGTTCACCCTTCTTTTGGATAGGGTTGAGTCTAAGACTTAAAGATTAATTAACTGTCCCTACTTTCAAACCCTTTGACTCCTTTTCCTTGCGATGTGACATTTACACACTATCTATTTAATATATGTACTACAACGGCAGATGCTAGAGGGAGTTGACCTCTAGCATTCCTCCACCATTCTAACTATCGTTCTATCGTTTTAACCTCTAGTCTCTTCCTCAAAAGTTTTGTGTCAATTATTAACAAGAAAATTTTGAGGCATCTTAGTACTGCTAATCTTATATCTGACTGCGAGTACGGTGTCGGTAAGGAACGTTCTTCTGGTCTTCTTCTCTTCTTTCTTTCTGACTCTTGACCATCTACTCTTTTTAAATACTGCGAATCATTTACTTTGGCCCTAAAAATATAGATAATACGCGATAAAGTCTGGCACAAAGCTCTGATTCCTAAGCTTCTATTTCGGTATCTAGTATCTACATATCTCTCTGATTTTTGTATGATCTTCGATAGCAAACCGGACATCTCTAGGAAGGATCAAACAAGCCAATTTTGCGATACGTCAAGATTGATGGACCAAGAGTTGAGGTAGTTGAGTCTTTCGTGGATTTTATTGAGACCTTGAGACCAAAGAGAAGAATGCCAAAGATCTGACGATGATAATCCTGAACCAAATTTCTGTAGGCGGACTAGATATCCGGAACTTGTTTTTTGGAACTCTGGAACAAGTCTTTGTATTCTTCTCCTCTTCAACTCACCGTTGGGGTATCCTCACAGCTGTTACTGGTCAAGGGGTGAAGCGCTTGATTAAAACCCGCTAGAGAGCAAGGCACGAAGCAGTGTCGGCATTGAAAACCCACTTTTCCGATATCCTGGACATACTGGAAAAACTCGCTAGCGATACAAGCGAGAACTTGGCGACAAGATCTGAAGCTGCATTGCTGCTGAAAGCGCTGCAGTCACTCTCGTTTCTGTGCTATCTTGGATTTTGGAGCCAAGTTCTCGAAGAAGTCAAAGATTCCAACAATAGTTGCCATTTAATAGCTTTCTATTTCTTAATAAACACGCTTCTAAAACCTTTTGTGTTGATGATAGTTCAGCAAGCTACTCAAATTTATTAGGTTGCTCTCAAAGAGGCCGTTTATTGCGTCTTATAATGGATATTACATCGCACATCAGACGTGGTTTCACTCACACATGCTTTTCTTATCGCTTTCTCTTTCCATTCTCTGATCACAGGGTTTAAACGCTAGCTCATTCTTATACTACTGCAATGGGAAAATTCTGGAACACATTCTTCCTTTTTCTATGTTTCTTACTCTAAACTAACACTTCCAACGCAAATATTGGATGCACAAACACATTCACACCTACGACAATCACAAACCATATATATTATATATAATATATAATAATATATATAATATATATATTAGGGGATGAATAGTATATATATATATAATAGGCTTTGGTTTTGGTCATTTGGGGGGTAGTATTGGTGTGGGTGATGTGATTTGAGTAAGGGGGGTAGTGACGACTAGCGGTAATATATATAATATTAATATATATTATATATATGATATATATATAGAGTTATACGGTATATATATATAATATAAATTATATATTATATATATATATTAGTATTATATATATATATTCGAGTGGGTGAGGTCATTAATTAGTTGTGTGGGGTCATTGATATGCCAATTTTTTTGGGGAAGGAATTATTATATATAATATTATATTATATATATTATATATATATATATATATATATATATATATATATATATATATATATATATATATACTATAATATATACATATATATATATCTATATACTATATATATATATATTTTATATAACTATATATTATATATATATATATATATATTATATATATAGGTTAATATATAGTGTGAATATATATTATTATATATATATATA